>VMDO01006921.1:0-95672 GCA_007922755.1 Pedetes capensis | reverse complement strand
CACGGGTGTTGATTATAGAGCCAAGCAAAGTAAAATCTTGGACAACCTGAATCTTTTCTCCATTTAATGTGAAGTTGCGTGCTGACCCAGTCGTAAGGATTTTTGTTTTGTTGATGTTTAGTCGTAACCCATATTGAAGGCTATGATCTTTGATCTTCATCAGTAAATGTTTTAAATCCTCTTCATTTTCAGCAAGCAAGTGGTGTCATCTGCATAGCGCAGGTTGTTAATGAATCTGGGTTACTTCACCTAAAATTCCATCCATTTTACTGCAAATGACATGGTTTCATTCTTCTTTACTGCTGAATACTATTCCATTGTGTGTGTGTGTGTGTGTGTGTATGTGTGTGTGTGTATGTGTGTGTGTGTGTGTGTGTGTGTGTGTATCTCACATTTTTAATCCAATCATCTGTTGATGGACATCTGGGTTGATTCCATACCCTTGCATTTGTGAAGAGTGCTATAGTAAATATGGAAGTACAGGTGTCCCCGTGGTATGATGACTTATCTTCCTTTGGATATATTCCTGGAAGTTGTATAGCTGGATCATGTGGTAGTTCTATTTTTAATTTTCTAAGCTATCTCCATACTGGTTTTCATAGTGGCTGAACTGATTTATGATTGCATCAGCAGTGTAAAAGAGTTCCTTTTTCTCCAAGTCCTTACCAGCATTTGTTGTTTGTTTTGTTGATATTGGCCATTCATATAGGGGTGATATGGAATCTTAGTGTAGTTTTTATTTGCATTTCCTTGAAGGCTAGCAATATTGAACATTTTTTCAAGTATTTATGGGCCATTTATATTCTTCTTTTGAGAATTATCTGTTTAGTTTATTGCTTACTTATTTATTGGGTTATTTGTTACTAGGGTGTTTAATGCCTTGAGTTCTTTGTATATCCTAGATATCAATCTTAATATTAGAGTATTCTTCTTAATATATTCTAATGTAGAATATCAGAACCCAGAAGCAGTTGTAAACTTCAATGTAAGAGTTAGGATGCTGGGGGTATAACTCAGTGGTAAAGTGTGTAATTAGCATGCACAAGGCCTTGGGAGAAAGTGGAACCATCCTCTGCGCTGAAACAAAACAAAATAAAACAAAAAACAAAGTTTAGGAGTAGTAAATGAGGAGGCTGCAGTTTAAAAATATATACACACAGACACATATACAAACAGTTGCCCTTTCATATTTTCAGATTCCTTATCCATGGATTTGGCCAATCTTGGATGGAAAATACTGGGAGCAGGTCAGGGAAGTTAAGTTGTATAGTTAGTCCTATTGCAATTATGTCAGTACTGAATACATACAGACTTTTCAAAAATCATTATTCCCTAAATAATACAGTAAGACAATTATTTGCATAACATTTACATTGTATTAGATATTATAAGTAATCTACAGATGACTTAAAGTATGAGAGGATGTATGTAGGTTATAAACAAATACTATGCCATTTTATGTGAGACTTGAGCATCCGAAGATTTGGGTTTCTTTGGAGTTCCTGGAACCAATTCTCTTGCAGATATGGAGGAGAGGGATGACTGTATATATAATGAGAATAAGCTGAAAATAGGCGTTTTGTTAAGGTGTTTAACAGGGCATTGGTATATATCTGTGTTGTTATTGTTGTTGTTAGGTGCCGTCGGGTCGGTATCCGACTCATAGCGACCCTCTGTACAACAGGGGAAACACTATTGTCAGTGCTTCTCTGCTGTTCATAGGGTTTTCAATGGCAGATTGATTTTTGGGAGGGGGTTGCCAGGTCCTTCTCCCAAGCCTACGGCTTCTGGTGTTCCCAGGTGGTCTCCCATCCAGGTACTAACCAGGCCTGACCCTGCTTAGCTTCTGAGATCCGACGGGATTGGATGCCACAGGGCTACGGCTATGATTTTAATATCTGTGAAGGGCATGTAAACGTGAACTAGTTAGTTCCTTGTCTCTTGTCCCCTAATAATGAAATCTAAACCACCGGCAATGTTCCCTTTTCTATCTTGCACTTGCATAGTTATGGGTATTCCCACAAAATTTTCCACCTGAGCTGAAGGAGAAGTCTTATCACTACTTATGCTTATTTCCCCCTTTCTGTCAGTAAACTTACTTTTAGGGTGCTTCTGAGCGCTGCCACTTTCTTGCACTCATTGGATTCCATTGGGATTATCACTGAAAATGTACTAATGCTTTGGATGTTCAAAGTCTCTCAAAGTTCATTGGCAAAGAGGAAGGGAGAGAACACTTAACCGTTTCCCCTTTCCATTCCTACATGAGGACCAAAGCCATAACTGTGTTGCATTTTCGTGTAAGTAACATTTAAGGATCTTCTGGTTCTGGTAAGAAACTGGAACTATCCTAATGCACACCTCACTTCTTGTTAGTTACCATCGAGTCGTGTCCTCCTCATAGCGATTCCTCATAGGGTTTTCAAAGGCTGACTGTTTCAGAATTGTTTCCGGAGTGGACTGCCACATCCTTCTCCCAGCAGACCACACTAGGCAGCCGCATAATCTCACCTCTTTTCAATGTGTGAGCTTTCGCTGCAGGGCCAAGCTTCTGGTGCCAGACTCCCTCTTCCCCTTGGGGAGGCGTGTTTTCTACTGAAAGGTGTCACCGTCCTTCAAAGAATAGACTTCTGGTGCCCGCTTGGGTTCAGCCTGGGGTGGGCTTCTTACAGTTCTAGCAAGAGGGATGAAGTTTTACACTTCGAGGTTGGCACGAGGGGGTATCATCTGTTTGATCTTTCCAAGGAAAACTCAGCTCCCGTGCAAACGCTAGAACGACACAAAGGACGTGACTCACACGGAACTTCTAATGGAAAGGACTTAAATGCTTTTTTTTTTTTTTTTTTTTTTTTTTTTTTTTTTTTTTTTTTTTTTTTTTTTTTACAAAGGAATGATCACCAGACAAACAAGGAAACCTGCAGGTTTGCCAGTACCTTTATCAAAGCTCTTCTGGGTGGCGCAGTGCCAGGGGAATCAGGGTATGAGTAGTGGACACTGAGTGAAAACTTGTTGAGTGTGTATCAGGAGTTAGAGCTAGGATTTCAGGTATTCTAACTCAATGCAACCACTCCATTCTTTATCACAGGACTGGGTTCCGCAGGATCCCAGAGACAGCTCTGATGTGTTATTTATCTGGAGAAGATTTTGAATCGTTCTCGTCTCCCTTTCCCGCTTCCCTCAATATATCTTTGTGTTTGCCCACGACCCCTACTAACAATAAAAGAGAAAAGCAGTTAGAAGAAGCCAAAGTAGAAAATACTTTGCTACTGTCTTTCTCAAACACGTAAAGGGAGAGTGATAATGAGCATGGGGGCGTGCAGACTAGCCCCTTCCTTGCCCAATCAGGTGCACAGGAAGATGTCTTTTCACCAATAAAAATAAAGTTCGCTTTCCGGAGGCGGGAGGGTAAGCTTTGACTGCCAGCTCTCCGAAGCAACGTTAAAGGAAAGGACAGAGAGTGATTAGAGGTACAGCCAACCCGGAGAAGGGGGCGGGGTGGAGGTGGGGGTAACTTTGAGCGGCGGCTGAACTGGCCAGTGGGGGGCGAGGACTGCTGTTCCTGTTGTAGTGTTTCTCGCCAATCAGGAAGGCGAGAGGGTGGGCGGGGCAGGGAAGGGGTGGGATGAGCTCGCAGCACCGCCGGGCGCCCGTCGGGTTCTAAGAGAGAGAGAGAAATCCGGTTAAAATCAGAGTCGGACGGAGGTTTAACCACAGATCGGTTCCGATAGGATTATTCCTTAAAGGGGACGCGCCATTGTCAAGAGAACGGAGCCTGGGGCCGGAGGGCGGGGACCGGCGGCGCTGGAGGAGCGAGGCAGCTGCACTTGGACTGGGGACGGGTAGGTGCTGCCTGGGGAAAGGTGCTTCATTTCACTTTCTCTTCCAAACGAGGGCAGGCGCCGGGATGCCCGCCGACTGGCGGCTGCAGCCGCGGCGGGGGACTGGGTCGCCGGCCTTCTCCCGCTGCCCTTCCTGGTGGGAGCCGCAGGGGAGGCGGCCCAGGATGGCTGGCCAGCTGCGCCGCGCGGGCGGAGGCTCCTAACGGACGCCAGGCTTCGGCTCAGTCCCCGAGGCAACCGAACACCCGTCGGAGCTGCCGCGGGTCCTCAGGGAGCGCCGCGCGCTCGGCTCTGCCGCGCGCCGCCTTCCCCTCCCGTGCCCGCCTCTCCCCGCGCGCCCGGCCGCGTTCGGCGCGCGCCGCCGCGTCCTCGCGCACCCGGGCTCCCCTCCGCGCGCCGCGCGTCCCGCGGCCCGCGCTCCTGGCGCGCCCAGCCCCTCGCGCGCCGGGAGCCGCTCGCACGCCGCCGCCTCGCGGACTCGCAGGAGCCGCCCGGCTGGCAGGGAGGGCGGCCGCCACGACTTCGCCGACCCGGCTGTGCGGGCAGGGAGGGCTGGGAGCCGACTCTGCGTGGCAGCTGGCGGCCCCGGGAGGGAAGGGGCGGCGGGGACCCGCGAGCGCGCGGAGGTCGCCGGCCCGGCCCGGCATTGTCCGCCTTTTCCTTTGCTCGAGTCTCCCCGCCCACTGCTCGCGGGCTCGGGAGGGGTGTGGGTGCGGGCGGTGTGCTGGAGCCGCTTGAGGTCGGCGGCGCACCCCCAGACCTGGAGCCTTCCGGAGCCGGGGTTGGCCCCCGGACGCCGCCGCCACCACCCGCAGGCGGGCCGCGCCCGAGTGTCCTGGCTGCACTCGGTCTGAGTACTAGCACAGGCTGCTTGGGAGCTGAACCCTCCTTTGCAACTTTTCTTTGCCGTGTGATGGAAGTTGTTGCTTCCGGGCGGCAGGTTCTTTGGGCAAAGCCTCGTTTCCTGCGAACTGGAGAGGCTGATTTCTATGGCGAAATGGTGGTTCATTGACGTCCGTCTTTCCTGCCATCCGTTTCATTCTTCGCCGCCTAAAATCACATTTCCTGTGGATTTCCAATTATATGGGACTATGAACCTTTCCCAGGCCACGATTTTAAAAGAAAAAATAAAGAACTTGGGGAGGGAGAGACAGAGAGAGAGAGAGAGAGAGAGAGAGAGAGAGAGAGAGAGAGGGAGAGCGCGAGAGAGAGAGAGAGAGAGAGAGAGAGAGAGAGAGAGAGAGCGAGCGAGCGCGCGCGCGCTGTTGAGGGACAAGAGCTCTAGGTAGAACTGAATTTGCCTTAATCTTTGAACTGTGGAAGGTATTACTTGAACTCAAAACAGCTGAGGCTCTTTGGGAAGGGACACAACCGAACAGATTGCCATCGTCTATAGGATTAGGAAAAAAAATACAGTTTTGATGGAAATAAAGTTGATTTTTATAAAATGCCGTTCTGTTTAGCAGATTATCTTCCATAAGACTGATTTGTACTCCCAAACTTGTGGGCATTCTAGTTAGCAATAGCAGCTTTTGCTATTGGCAAACAAATGGAAGAGGCCTTTTCATTTTGGGCATTATCACTATGCCATACTTGTCAATACTTGTAAAGAAATCATTGTTAGAAACAACACATCCCTTGTTAGAGTCCTTATTTAGAAAAGAATGTTTTCATAAGCGTTCATTTTTGACAGTTTCTTCTTGTGCGATGCTTTGTGGAGTACTTTCATGTGCAAGTTACAATCATATAACCAAAGTAGCACTGGTTGTGTTATTTTGTAGCCTTTTTTGCTACTCATTATCAAAAATGACATTCCATCCTGTCTTCCAGTCTGAGTTACAGTATTTTGTAACATCATTTTAGATGAGTGATTTTTCTTTAAACACCTGGCTGCAGTTTTTTTTTAAGACATCGTAACTTTTTAAAGTGTTTATCGATTAACTCACCAACTAGTAACTTCTGAATGACGTGGAACATTGCAAGTTCCCAGGCTCAGCAGCAACGGCACAAAAAATGTATTTGGAAAACTCAAAGCCATTTTTAGATAATAATGTTTGAAAGATAATTCTATTCATCCCGTAGGTTAGGAAGTGAAGATACAAAAACCTGATGTTTATAGTCATCTTGCTGACATTTGGCGTTGTTACATCTTACATTCCTCTTTTTTTTCCTTTTCATTTTTGTTAATCCTTTTCTGAGATAAGGGTATCCGGAGAGCTTCTAGGCATAATCTTCCTTCGAATCTCATTGTAGAAAGTAGATGGTTAAGTTTCAAAATTTCCATCTTTATTTACTTACTGGCTTATTTAAACAATACAGGAAAGAGAATCTCTAAACTTTTAAAAGAGCACATGAAAAGAATTCCGGAAAAATTACCTTTGAAATGTCTAGGCTATATTTCCTGGACAACGTTTTTTTTTCTGGTGTGTTTTTCATATTACTTAAAACACACTGTTGTATGTATATATGTTGCCAAGACATTTCTTGAGTTGTGACTACGCCTGAAGGTACTTGGGAGCTGGGACTGTCCACCATTTTTGTGCAGATCAGTATATCACCCCTTACTTTTCTAGTAGCCCAGTAAATGTGTTGTCATCTGTCTTTGTGACAGAAAAAAATATTCTATAAAGGCTGTTGAGAAACTTAAACATTTTTTTTCTGTTGCTTTGGATCAAAATACTAGGCAAGTACTCTACCACTACCTCCGTCCCCAGTCCTCATTTTTTTTGTTTTTATTTTTGTTTGTTTTTTTTAATAGACAAAAGTTTGTTTCTGAACAAGTTATACCAAAGGAAAGCAATTGGTTCATTGTTGGGTGACAGTGTATTAATCTAGATGCTCTTTGTTGGTGATAAGATTATGATTTCATTTTATAATATCTGTTGCACAGATATATTTTGTGATGGTGATCATTTATTAGAACTAAACTTCATCTGTTAGCTACCCATTTATTTAAGGATTATTATGGGAAGATAAAGTAGAAATAGATGCCATGCTTACTCTCAAAAGTAACCAGTTTAATGGAAAGAATCAAAATTTCCATCCTTAGTATGAGGCTAGTAGGTATCTCAAAATGACAACTGTAGAATAACAGTAACACAGAATTCATGCCAAAATGGAAAAGGAACATTGGAAAGGCAGAAGAAACCTAGGTAGTGTGGGAAAGTTTTCATGGCTCTAGCAGATTTTATGAAGTATTAAAAGTGTTTTTATAAGGTATTTATTGGGGTAGACTGGATATATGTTCTATTCTTGAATTCTTTTTATCTACAAAATATTTTGGGGGGACAGGGCATGCTTTCTGATTTTTAACCTTTGTTACCTAGTGGTAGGGGACTTCATCCTGCTCAGTGCAAATACCACCTTGATTGCAGGTTCTTCCTCTGTCCTAGTCAAATGATTGCGCTTTCCTTTTGCTTCCATAAAATCTTTTTATTGTGAGAACCATGGTCTATCTGGTATGGTTATCTGTATATTTCCTTCATTAGATTATGGAGTTTGGGGAAAGTCATTAACAGAAGTTGCAGGCCTGTTGTTTTTACTGTTGGCTGCGGTTTAGCTTAGTTGGGAGAGTGCTGCTCTGCACTTTCTAGGGACCCAGGTTTGATCCCTAGCATTGCAAAAATGGGAGAACTCTCAAAACAATCCACCATTAAAAAACCCTGGGGGTCGCCATAAGTCCAACATGACTGGACAGCACCTAACATCAAAGCACTTGAGCAGTATTATTGTTGTTGTTGTTAGGTGCCGTCCAATCGGTATCCGACTCATAGCGGTCCTCATAGGGTTTTCAATGGCTTACTGTTTCAGGATTGCCGTGGGAGTGGATTGCCAGGTCCTTCTCCCATTTTTGGGGTGCTGGGAATTGAACTCGGGACCTCAGAGACTGCAGTGCAGTGCTCTACCAACTGAGCTAAATCCCAGCCCAAGCAGTTTTATTAGCCCAGGAATATTCTATAAACCATAAAAAAGCTAAAATATTTAGTTTTATTTGGAGGAAAGTATGTGTGTGTAAAGGAAGCATTTTTCCCTTACGGTTGAAGTTTCACATGCTCATTGTAAAATATTGATAAGAAAGAAATGTATAATAAAGAATGTCCTGTAACACTGCTTATTACGTAGTAACTATTGTTAGTAGCTGTTTATTCTTCAGTTTTTACTCTTTCCTTATACACTCAGGTCTGTCTTAAACTCTCATTCCTGCTTGAAAATTTAAATTAGTAAATTGTGTTTACTAGTAAATTGGGAATAGAGAAAAGCAATCATTTTTTTTTTTTTTAACTGGGGTTGAACCCAGGGCCTTGCGCCTGCATGCTCTGCAAGTGCTGGACCACTGAGCTGCACCTCAGTCCATTTTTTTTACTTTTTGAGACAGGGTCTCACTAAGTTATACAGGCTGCCTCTGGTCTCGAACTTGCGATCCTCCCGCCTCCGTCTCCCGAGCCGCTGGGATTACAGGCGAGCGCCACCACGCCCGGCCCAAGCAATCATTTTTAATACATTTATTATTAATTTTTCTGGGGTCTGAAATTCTTGTTTGTGCTACCTTTTGTTAAGGATACAAGGCTACCACCTGTATGTTTGTGTTCAAAATGTAGACTTCAAAATCTTTTAGAAAATTGATCAAAACCAGTGTGCTGAAACATATTACTTGCCTTTATACTAAAATATGTTGGAGTAGATGCTAAATGCCTGCAGCCAAAGCCCTGTGGCATCAGATCCCGTCAGATCTCTGAAGCTAAGCAGGGTCGGGCCTGGTTGGTACTTGGATGGGAGACCGCCTGGGAACACCAGGTGCTGTAAGCTTGGGAGGCAGACCTGGCAACCCACTTCCAAAAATCAGTCTGCCATTGAAAACCCTATGAACAGCAGAAAAGCACTGACAATAGTGTTTGGCCTGTTGTATATAGGGTCACTATGAGTCGGATACCGACTCGTCGGCACCTAACAACACAAATGATAAATATACTTCTTTCTTATTTCTTGATTGTTTTCATCTCTACAGAGAACATTAAAAATTGCTTTGAGACTGCCAGCACACTCATCACAGCATCCCAAGGAGAAATACAGATGTGTTATGATTAAACTGCAGAGGGAGATTTTACTCTTAACATTAGGTTGTTCATTATAATAAGGAAGTTAAGTTTAGTCTGGTAGATAGGTGAGGAGAATCTGTTGTTCTAGATGATTCTTTAAGCTAGCCCAGAGGAGAAAAAGGTTTTCCAAAAGTTCCTGAAGTAGAATGTCCAGCTGCAAGCTGCCAGCTGCCCTAATCAACCGGAAAAAATTCTCCATTCATTAGAAAATTTGAGGTATTGGCATACCCTGTAAACCAGAGTAGGCATTGAGTGTAAGATTAAGCCCCTTATTCACCTGCTTGCTTACCGTTTTGGATAGCCTTTTCCAAGGTATCCTAGCAAACCCATTTGGCTTTCCTCAGGAAGCAGGTTAAAGTACATGCAGCCTGTTGAAATAAACCCATAAGCCCTTTTTATTTTGGGGGGATTGCAAACACTGATATTCGTATATGGCAGATAGTTCTGAAATTCTGCAGACATAGATGTGTCTTTCCTTATACTTTACAGAATTCATCCATTTCAAAGAACACTATTGTGAATCCACCTCTGTATCCTAGCAAGTAATTCATGTTTTGCTGATAGAGTGGTAACACATTCTTTTAAGCTCAAATACTACAATGAATAGACATCTTTCCTGGGATTTGTGGGCTTTTTTTTTGTTGTTGTTATGAAAACAACTATTTTGAAAAATCACTTGTATTAAAATTCAATGTAAAGGTTTTTAAAAATTTTTTTTTACATTTTATTTTATTTTTTGAAACAAGTTCTTGCTTTGTAGCCCTAGCTGACTTGGAAGTCTCTATACCAGGCTGGCCTCCAACTTGAGTTAATCTTCCTGCCTCAGCCTCCCTTGAGTTCTGGGGTTACAGGTATGCTCTACGATGTCTGGCTTATTGTCAAGTGTTTTTTTAACTTTTACAAAATGGACTCCCTCACTGCTACTCTCTTCTCACTTGATCTTTGTATTTGTAGGGGAAAGAATTGTTAAGAAAGGGACCATGCAGGACTGTCAATGATGGGGTTAAGGAGACCACTAAAACACACTTGACAGAGAAGTAGGTCCTATGGAATTTGACTATAATGCAGCAATTTTGATTAGTCAAATTTTGTGAAGAGTTAAAAAATTAGATAATATGCTATACAAATCACCTATTTCAGTTGTACAATTCAGTGGGTTTTTTTTGTGTGTGTATGTATTCCACAGTTGTAAACAATTACTACAATTAATTTGAGACTGTAATGTGAAAACATAATCCCATCTCTGCACCACCCTCCAGGCCCAGGCACTCACTGATTTACATTCTATGTTTATACATTTGTTTAGATATTTTATATAGATGAAAATAGCATTTTAATGCGTGTGCATGGCTTTGTAACTTGCTCCCTCTCAATGTGTATAAATCCTGGGAGTACATCTAAGTAGATGCTTTCATGATGTTATGCAGCTCCAAATTAAAGATTTTCTTTAAGAGGAAATTTATCTAAATATTTGCAAATATTTGTTCTACCTATGCCTAGACAATAATGAGAAAAGAAGACTTATTACCATAGGAAAATTATTAGACTCATTTTACTGACACTTCTTTATATTCATTTAATCATTTGATAACTCTTCAAATTATTTGTCTCTACATTCTACTGAATGGATTTAAATATAAGGACAGTACTCAAAAAGGAGGTAAAAGTACTTGGTAAGTTCTAATCATTGCTGAATATAACAATTAGATGGTAAAATGATTAACTCTTTTATGGACATTGTAATTATTTGATAAAAAATAAGTTTCTTAGGTTGATCATAATGAACTTGTTTTGCCCACGCATATTTCAGGTGACAAGATAGACTCTTAGTAAGTGCTTATTGATTCCTTGATCCCTATGATCATAGATATTCCTCAAGTCTTCTAATCTTTATTTTCCATCTTATAACAACCGAGTTTATTGACTGCTTACTTGGTAATGTGATATGTGCTTTACACATTTTACCTTTTAAAATAGCAGGGTGAAGTTTATTTTTTGAGAATCTTCTGTTATTATTTCCATTAATTATAGTTTCACAGCTTTCTGGTCATTTCTTTATCTTTTTAAGATTATTTCAAATGATCGTTTTTGATCAACCTTTCTGCTTTGATGCTGGTGCTTTATTGATCATTCCAAAAGGTGTCAACAGAAGGTTTTTACTAACTGCACCCTGTTGTTGGATGGCAGGAATTGTGAGATATATGTCTTTTTCAGTGTTGATACTTCAGAGAGATTCCAGTGGTTTTTTTTGTTTGTTTGTTTTTGGCGGTACTGGGGGTTGAACCCAAGGTCTCATGCGTGCAGGCTTTGCAAGTGTTGGACCACTGAGCTGCTGCCTCCAGCCCCCCCCCCCCCCTTTTTTTTTACTTTTTGACACAGGGTTTCGCTAAGTTACGCAGACTGCCTCTGGTCTCCAACTTGTGGTCCTCCTGCCTTCATCTCTGGGATTACAGGCGTGTGCCACTGCCACCCCACTCTGTTTTGTTTTTTTAAAGAGTGCCTGAAAGTTGATGAAAAGGGAACTTGAGTTTGTTTACGGCAACACAACCTCATTTTTTAGATTGTAAGGTATTTACATGTACTCTTTATTATCTGAAGGGATTTGAACTTCTCAGGATTTCTTGTTTTGTTTTTGTTCTGAGTTTTCGTATGTTTTCTTATTTTATGGTAACTTTCATATGTAAATTAATTTATTTCAATATCAAAGAATGCTGAAAAGATAAGTATAGTTGGTAGTTTTGTTTTCTGTTTTAAACCTTCAGGTTTTTAAAATTTTATTTTTATTTATCTATTTTATTAATGGATGGTCTCACTCCCTCAGTTGTCTGTCAACTTGTGCTGTGGGGGCTTGCTTGTTGCTGTGATACTGAAAGCTATGCCACTGGTATTTTAGATACCAGCAGGGTCACCCATGGTGGACAAGTTTCAGCTGAGCTTCCAGACTAAGACAGATGAGGGAAAAGGACCTGATATCCCACTCCTGAAATAATTAGCCATTGAAAACCCTATGAATAGCACAGAAGTACTGTCAAATATGTTGATGTTGTTGTTGTTGTTAGGTGCCATCGAGTCGGTATCTGACTCATAGCGATGCTACATACAACAGTTGAAACACTATTGTCAGTGCTTCTTTGCTGTTCATAGGGTTTTCAATGGCAGATTGATTTTTGAGATGGGGTTGCCAGGTCCTTCTCCCAAGCCTACAGCTTCTGGTGTTCCCACGTGGTCTCCCATCCAGGCCCAACCCTGCTTAGCTTCCGAGATCTGACAGGATCAGATGCCACAGGGCTACGGCTGCAGGCTACTGTCAAATATAGTGCTGGAAAATGAGCCCCCTAGATTGGTAAGGCATTCAGGGAATGACTGGGGAAGAGTTGCCTCCTCAAAGTAGAGTTGACCTTAATGATGGGAATTGAATAAAGCCCCTGGGACCTCCTTTTGCTGATGTGGCATGAGTCAAAATGAGAAGAAACATAGTGACTACAACAGTAGCTCAAACACAAAATGATTATGTGCATTATGTGCCACAGTGTTGGGTAGTGTTTCATTCTGTTGTACATAGGGTTGCCATGAGTTGGATCGGACTCGAAGTCACTTAATAGTAACAACAATGGTCTCACTGTATCTAACCCAGGCTAACCTCAAACTCACAGTCTTCCTGCTTCAGTCTCTCAAGTAACTGCTGAGTTTGGTGGTGTTTGCCACTGAGCCTAACTTAAGAAATGTCTTATGCTGTCTGTAATACTGGTGAAAAAAGTTAGTTTGGTGGTTCCATTTGTGTATCTAGAATGTCAGTGAACTCACAACAGTTTATTTGTGGAAGAAACTTCAGCCATTAGTATTCAGCCAGCAGTATACTGACCACTGTCTTTTGTTTTGTGGGGATACCATTCCTTTCTAAATTGTATCTGTTTGGGGGGTTGATTTACTTGTTACTTTACTGTTAACAGTTATGTCTGTCTTTATTCTCATTATACCTGCCTATAGTCTCCTTCTATTTCTAATTTGGTACTTTTCAGTGTGCTATAACAGAACACATAACCACACTTGCTGACTGGTGGGTAAAAATGACAGATCATTGTGGGTGAGGAACCATAGGACTTCTTGTACATACAGTGTTAATGCTAGATCCTTGTTAGGCTGTTTTTACTGCCTGGGAGACTTGCTTCTTTCCTAGTTCTGGATTCTATTACAGGTAGGTGATTCTTTTGGATAGCAGAGGGTAGTGTAATGACGTGATATAATTTCCTTGGGGATGCTTAACTGAATAATGAATCTCTTAAATTCTGTCCTATTGAGTCTGATCCAAGCGGGCAGAAAATTAGTTTCTTTTCTTTTTTTTTTTTTTCCCTTTGCTTTTTCTTTGCTTTCTTCCCTTTTTTTTTTTTTTTGGTGTTGAACATCAGACCTAAGGTCTCATACATGCAAAGCACATGCTCTACCACTGAAGCTATGCACCTCCAGCCCCCTATTCTTCTTTTTGGATGACTTGATATTCCACTTACAAGAATCATCAGAAACCGTATGCCTGTACACCAGGATACTTGTATACACTGGTATATTGTTTGTTAAATTATAGAACCTAATATAACTCAATGAGCAGAAATTAAAATCCTTAAAGATCTGTTAGGTTGCAACTGGGCGAGGTGGCACGTGCCTCTAATCCCAGCGGCTTGGGAGGTAGAGACAGAAGGATCGCAAGTTCAAGACCAGAGGCAGTCTGTGTAATTTAGTGAGACCCTGTCTCAAAAAGTAAAAAAAATGGACTGAGGGTGAAGCTCAGTGGTCCAGCACTTGCAGAGCATGCAAGTGCGAGGCCCTGGGTTCAACCCCCAGTACCCTCCCCCCCCCAAAAAAAAAAAAAAAAGATCTATTAGGTTGCATGTAAAATAGCCATATGTGCCTGTTATTTAAATATTTAAATTTAAACTGTATCTGTGGTAATGCTTTATTTGAGGTAAAAGTGTCTTTATAAATGTTCTTTTTTGTATTTGTGCTGATACAACTTAGCCTGTGTTTTGTGTTTAATATTCCTGACAATGCCTGCAGCGGTAGCCCTGTGGCATCCGATCCTGTCAGATCTCGGAAGCTAAGCAGGGTCGGGCATGGTTAGTACCTGGATGGGAGACCGCCTGGGAACACCAGAAGCTGTAGGCTTGGGAGAAGGACCTGGCAACCCCCTCCCAAAAATCAATCTGCCATTGAAAACCCTATGAACAGCAGAGAAACACTGACAATAGTGTTTCCCCTGTTGTACAGAGGGTCGCTATGAGTCGGATACTGACTCGACGGCACCTAACAACAACAACAACAACAATTCCTGACAATACTGAACTCTTAGTATCCTTTTAGTAAATAATGGTTAGAATTTTAATCCTGTATATTTTTATTGTTGTTTCACTTTTTCCTGTCCAAGAATTTATAGAGCATATGTTCTTATTTATTTCAGTTTTTGTGAAGAAACAATGTACTTAAAATAAACTTTGTGTATATTTTATTAAAGCCTGCAGCCATAGCCCTGTGGCATCCGATCCCATCAGATCTCGGAAGCTAAGCAGGGTCGGGCCTGGTTAGTACCTGGAAGGGGGACCGTCTGGGAACACCAGAAGCTGTAGGCTTGGGAGAGGGACCTGGCAACCCCCTCCCAAAAATCAATCTGCCATTGAAAACCCTATGAACAGCAGAGAAGCACTGACAATAGTGTTTCCCCTGTTGTACAGAGGGTCACTTTGAGTCGGATACTGACTTGATGGCACCTAACAACAACAACATTTTATTATGTATATATTGTATATGTACAATATGATATTTTAAGATGCATACTGTATATATAATAAAATGTTTATGGTAATGGAACAAATTGACATACCCATCATGTCTCTCATTTTTCCCCCTATAGCAGGAGCAGGTATAATTTGCTCATTTAGCAAAAACACTACCACTATTATCAGGTATAATTTTCATGTTGTACATTAGTTATTTTGACTTATTCATCCTACATATTTGCTACTTTGTATCCTTTGACCTACTTCTCTCTACTGCTCTTATTTTGTCTAACTTTATATATTGGACTTCTTTTTTTTTCAAGATTACACATATAAATGTAATCATGCAATATTTTTTCTGTAGTGTCTGGTGTATTTCATTTAGCATAATGGCCTCCAAGTCCTGTGTAGTAATTGGCAGGATCTCCTTTTTTTATTTTTTATTTTTTTGCAGTACTGGGGCTTGAACCCAGGGCCTCACACATGCATGCTTTGCAAGTGCTGGACCACTGAACTGCACCCCCAGCCCATTTTTTTTTTTTTTTTTTTTTTTTTTTTTTTTTTTTTTTTTTTTTTTTTTTTTTTTTTTTTTTTTTTTTTTTTTTTTTTTTTTTTTTTTTTTTTTTTACTTTTTGAAATAGGATCTCGCTAAGTTACACAGACTGCCTCTTGTCTCGAACTTGCAATTCTCCTGCCTCTGCTGGGATTATAGGTGTGCTCCATCATGCCCACTTCATTTAGGTCTTTTGAGTTTGTTTTTGGCTATAGTATAAGAAGAGGGCCAGTTTCATTATTCTGCATATGGATATCCCAGTTTTGTCAGTACTACTTATTGAAGAGGTCTGCAGCCATAGCAGTGTAGCATCTGATCCCACCTGTTCTTGGAAGCTAAGGAAGGTCGGCCTGGTTAGTTCTTGGATAGAAGACTGCCTGGGAATACCAGGTGCTGTAGGCTAGGGAGAAGGACTGGGCAGCCCACTCCCAAAACAATCTGCCATTGAAAACCCTACAAATAGCAGAGAAGTACTGACAATAGTGCTGGGCTTGGCATAGTGTTGGAGATTCTTCCATTCTGTTGTACATATAGGGTCACTAGGAGTAGGACCTGACTCTACCACAACTAAAACAAGAACAACATCAACAAACAACTTATTGAAGAGGGCTGAGGTCTAGTTCAGTTGGTAGAGTGCTGCTCTGCAGTCTCTGAGGACGTGGGTTCTATCCCCAGCACTACAAAAAATGGAAGAAGGACATGGCAATCCACTACTGAAGTAATCCTGAAGCAATCTGCCATCGAAAACCCTATGAGGGTCCCTATAAGTAGACCCTACTGGATGGCACATTAAGAAAAACAGCAACAGCAACAACAACAACAACAAATATCTTGTTGAAGAGACTGTCCTTTCCATGTTGTGCTTTTTGGTGCACAAAAATTTTTGGTTCTCAAAAATTAGTTTATCATATGTTTGTACTTATTTCTGGGATCTTTATTCTGTACCAATGATCTATGTGTCTGATTTTATAACAGTACCACTGTTTTGATTAGGAAAGGTAATGCTTCCAGTTTAAATATTTTTTTTTTCCTTAGAATTGCCTTGACTCTTCAGTGTCTTTTTGTGGTTCCATACATTTTTATGTTCCATACAGAGGTTTTTTAAATTTTTTTTTGTATTTGTGAATAATGCTCTTGGAATTTTGATAGGGACTATATTGGATTTATATATTGCTTTACGTAGTATGCCTTTTTATTTATTTAATTAAATTTTTTCCCTTGGTTGTACTTGGGAGTTGAATCTAGGGCCTTGCACAAACTTTGCAAATGCTCTACCACCGGCTGCATCCCAAAGTCTACTTTTTATTTTTTTATTTTTGAGTCAGAGTCTCGCTAAATTATATAAGCTGCCTCTGGCCTTGAATTTAAGATCTTCCTGCCTCCACCTCCTGAGTGGCTGGGATTACAGGCATGCGCCACCACTCCTGGCTATCCCTTTTTAAATAATATTGTTTCAATCCATGAGAACAAAATATCCTTCCATTTATTTGTGTCATCTTAAATTTCTGTCATCAATGTTTTATAGTTTTTAGTGTACAGATCTTTCACTTCCTAGTATTTTACTTGTTTTGATGTTATTGTAAATGGGATTATTTTCTTAATTTCTTTTTCAGATACTTCATTGTTATTATATAGAAATTCAACTGATTTTTGCATGCTGATTTTCTATCATGCAATTTTACTGAATTCATTTGTTAGTTCACCTGTTTTGGTGGATCAGATTATAAGATCACATCGTCTGTGAATAGTCTTGTTTCTGCCTTTCTGATTTGGATGCCTTTTATTTCTTTGTCTTCCCTAATTGCTCTGGCTAGGGCTTCCAATACTATGTTGCATAGAAGTGGCTGGAGTGGCCACCTTTGACTCATTCCTGTTCTTTGGGGACAACTTTCACCATTCAGCTTTTTATTGTTGAGTATGATTTTACTTGTGGGCCTGTCATATTTTGGCCTTAGTAAGGCCCAAGTTTTAAGCTTAAGATGGCAAATATGACGTTTTCATTCTAATAGCTTGATTACCCTGCCTTTGAGGGGTGTACTCCATTTTGAATTTAATACATTTTGAATGATTACATAGGTGGAACATAGGAGGTCTGGTGTGATTTTTCTCCCAAGTATTTAAATCTCCCTGTTTCCAAAACCTACTCCCCTTCCCCTTCCCCTTCCCCTTTCCCTCCCTCCCTTCCTTCCTTCCATTAGTATTTTAATTGTACATATTTTGGGGGTTGTTATTTGTTGTTGTTAGGTGCCATTGAGTCTGTATCTGACCCGTAGTGACCCTATGTACAACAGATGAAACACTATTGTCATGCTTCTCTGCTATTCATAGGATTTTCTTTGTCTTTTTTTTTTTTTTTTTTTCTCGTACTGGGGGTTGAACCCAGGGCCTTGCAAGTGCTGGACCACTGAGCTGCACTCTCAGCCCATTTTTTTTACTTTATTTTGAGAGTCTTGCTTAATTATACAGACTACCTCTGGTCTTGAACTTGCGATCCTCCTGCCTCTGCCTACCCAGCCGCTGGGATTACAGGCATGTGCCATTGTGCTTGGCTTATTCATATAATGCCATATTCAATGGCAGATTGTTTTTTGGGAGTGCGTTGCTGGGTCCTTCTCCCAAGCCTACAGCCTCTGGTGTTCCCAGGCAGTTTCTCATCCAAGTACTAACCAGGCCTACCCTTGCTGAGCTTCCAAGATCTGATGGGATCAGACACCACAGTGCTGTGGCTGCAGGCTATTCTAAGGGTACTAAGTGATAATTCAATTCATATGTACAATATCCCAAACCATATCTTTCTTATTTTTTCTTTTTTTACAAATATGCACAAATATAAATTGTTATTGTTTTGGGAAACACTCATTAAATTCAGTCAACATAATTCTTTCCTTCCTGTGGGGACCTTAGCCTCGTCCTGGTTTAATACCTGTTTTCCCCAACTCTCCCTATAGAATGGTGCAAAAGGTGGCTTTTCTTTAAGAACCAACCTTTGATACAGAGGTCATACAGCTAATGTCATCATGACTTTGGTATCTGTTTGTTGAAGATAATTAATGTTTGGTTTGTTTTATCGCATACTTTAGATTTTATTCCTGGATATAGTAAATTTGGTTTACAACTAAAAGGAAGACATATAGAAATCCTTGCATCCTTGCAAGTACTTTTTTTTTTTTTTCTTTTGTGGTGCTAGGGATGGAGCCCAGGGCCTCACACATGCTAGGGAAGAGCTCTACCACTGAGCCACACCCTTGCCCCACAAATACCAGGTTTATGTGATCTATGATGGCAATCAATTTAAAATGCATTAAAACAGGTTGTATGAAAAATGCTTTGTGTGTGTTCATGTGCATTTTTCTAGTGAGAGGGCCATAGATTTTATCCTATATGTACTCAGAGGAGGGGCTGTGAGCCAGGAAACTTTAAAAATGGCTGCCTTAGAAATAAAAGCTAAACCAAGATATTTGCTGACTATTGTAATGATAAGGCTTCTGCCAGCAGCCCCAGAATTCCTCCCTGGTCTCCATCCTGTATTTATAGTGTTTTCCTAGGGACATAGAAAATAATTTCTTGCTACCTGAGTGTTTAGACATGGACCAAGGAGCATCATAAGAGTTCATTATTAGATAAAGACTACCTGGAAGTTGTGACTAGGATTTAGCTCAGTTGGTAGAGCACCGCTCTGTAGTCTGTGATGTCCTTAGTTCGATTCCCAGCACTGCAAAAATGGGAGAAGGATGTGGCAATCTACTCCTGGAGGCAATCCCAAAATAATCAGCCATTGAAAACCCTATGAGGGTCACTATGAGTCGGACAGGACTCCAGGGCACCTAACAACAACAACCTGGAGGTCAATGATATCACCCTAATAATAATTTTTTTAAAAGGATATTTTTGCATTGGGTTGATGGGATTCTGTGAAGTAATGGGCTATATGTGTCAAGACATTAAAATGTTCATTGTCTTTAACCTGGTATGTTACACTTTGGGGGAGTCTTAGGCAGTTTGGGCTCCTGTTAACAAAGTGCCATAGGCTGGATAGCTTAGAAAGAACAGCAATTTATTTTCTATAGTTGTGGAAGATGAAAGTCCGAGATTAGCATGCCAGTGTGATTGAGTTCTAGTGAAGCGCCTCTTCCTGCTTCTAGACTTTGTACTTCTTGTTGTATCTTCACTTGGTATAAAAAGAGCTCAGCAGCTCCCTTGACTTTTCAGAGGAGCACTAGCTTCATAAGTGAGGACTCTACTCTCCTTACCTAATTACCTTCAAGAGGCCTTCCCTCCTAAAATAATCACGTTGGGCAGAAATATATAAAAGTACTGAGCATTCACATCTGATAATGTCACCTTTTCATATGACTTTAGCCTTCTTAACATATGACCTTTATTCATATACCAAAGCCTAAATGGAGTGTTGTTGTTGTTGTTGGGTGCCCTTGAGTAGAGTCTGACTCATATGTCACTATGTCAGTGCTTCTCTGCCATTCATAGAGTTTTCAATGGCAGATTGTTTCTGGATTGTTTTGGCAGTGGGTTGCTAGATTCTTCCATTTTTGTGTTTCTGGGTATCAAACTCAGGGCCTCAGTGCAGACTGGCACTCTACGAACTGAGCTAAACCTTAGCCTTAAATGGAATAGAACATGTTGTAAAGTAGAATTGTACCGTGTTCTTTTAAGAAAATAATGTACAGAGATCTTAAAGAGAAGGAAAGAGATTGTTTTGGTGTAAGCAGGAGGCAAGAAAAGCCTTACTTTTTGTATATATCATCCACAAAACACACACACACACACACACACACACACACGAATGAGGGTAGTGAGGACTTTAGAAATAGATTAATGGTGGCTGTTCAGTTGGTTCAATTCCACAAACATTTATAATACTGTTTGTTAATAGGAAGTGTGGGTCTGGAGTCCAGTGTTATCGCACTGGGGAAGAGATTTGGGAAGTGGATAGCAAACCTTGGTCCTTGGTCACATGTATAAATGAGATTACAGATGGGCCCAGAAGAGAACTTAGAAGATAGCATATTTAAAATTGAAACGAAGAGAGTGAGAGCCAGGGCCAATAGGTTTGGGGCAAGCGGGTTGGGGACTTAGGCCAGTGTGGAGAGAGAAGAAGCGGGGAGCAGGTCATGGAGTTAGTTTGGTCCGAGGAAAGGGGAGATGGATAGGTAGAGAGAGGGGTGGGGAGTGTGCTGGTATGCTTTTTGACATGGCGATCAGAAAGCAGGCTGGTGCAGCAGTGAAGATCTGTGAACAGTAGTATTTATGTGTCTAAGTTGGAGGTCAGGAATCACATAGGTCCAACAGTGAGGCTGCAGGCATCTCCCAAAATCTGTGTAGAACTGCAGACAGCTGCGGACATCTGCAGACTTTGCTCTGAACATTGCTGTAAACTGCAGGTGACTGGACACGGAAAACTGGACATTGCAGATTTCTGTGGACATCTGGACTCTGCAGACTGCTGAAAATAGCGGAAGCTGGAGACATCTTGCCACTGTATTGAGGGGAGGACTTTTGGGGGTTTTAAGTCCCTATCTCATTAAGAGGACAGATATTTCTCCCCTTTGATCTTGTCTTCAGGTGTGTCACATTTCTCTCATCCCTCAGCCTAGGCTGGCCTGCCTGGGCTATAAAACAGGTCCTTCTCTTTATCTCAGGAGGGGCCCTGCTTCAAATAAGAATCTTATTCCGTAGACCAGACATGGAGGCACTTGTGGCCTTCATATGTAAGCAGAGTTCTGGTTACGGATTAGACTATTTATAAAAGTGCTACAGGTTGTAGACTAGGTTATCTGAAAAAGGGTATTATCTCCTAGCAACCATGTTATTTGAAAGGATATTATCAGGGAAGCACTGACCATTAGATTAAGGCATTTGTCTCAGAGGATGCTTATACTGATATTCATGTCTCAGAGGGCTCAGAAGAGGATGGCTGTAGAGGCCTCTTTATTCCCTTTCTTCCTGCCCAGTACCCTCCATCAATACTATCTCCTATAAATTTATCACCTTAGGTTAAAGTCTCTTAAACTGCCATGGGCAACCTGAGATTCTTCATGTATGTTGTTGTTAAGTGCGATTGAGTTGGGTCCTACTCATAGTGACCCTATGTACAACAGAATGAAACACTCCCTCACACCCTGCCATGCCCAGCACTATGCCAGTACTCCTATGCTGTTCATAGGGTTTTCAATGACTGATTGTTTCAGATTTGCTTTGGGAGTAAATTGCCATGTCCGTCTCCCATTTTTGCTGTGCTGGGGATCAAACCTAGGGCTTCAGAGAATGCAGAGTGGCACTCTATCAACTGAGCCAAACTCCAGCCCCTCTTCATGTATAAAATGGGTAAAAGGCAATTTCCTTCAGATCCATTGTGAGGGTTAAATAAGATAGTGCTTGTGGTATGTCAGAATAACAGCCCTCCAAAGGATGTCCACATCTTAATCCCTAGGAAATGTGAATGTTATGTTACCTGGCACAAGGGAAATAATGTATCAGGCAGAATTAGTTGCTTATCTACTAACCTTAAAATGGAGAGATTATCCTGGATTGTCAGGTGGGCCTAATATAGTCACAAGGGGCCTTAAATATGGAAGCAGGATGCAGAAGAGTCAGAGCCAGGAAGAGAGCATCTTGAGAAGGAATCACACTGAAGATGTAGGAGGCCAGGATCCAAGAATTCATCAGCCTCTGTGAACTGGCAAAGGCAGGAAAAGGTCTCCTTAGAGCTTCCAGAAAGGTATTTGGTTCTGTGAACACCTTGATTTTAGTCCAGTGAGATCCATTGTGGACTTCAGAGCTCCAGAACAGTAAGTCTGTGTTGTTTTGAGCCAGTAAGTTCGTGGTAACTTGTTATAGCAGCCACAGGAAACTGATATAGTGCTTACTTCCTGTGTATTAGGAACTAAACAAGCGTTTTCTTTTTCTCTTACCACAACCTGTTCAACTTAACCCTTACTTACTTCAACAGACCTACTTTTTCCTTTCCTTTTCTTCATTCGAGCCCCAGAATCCCATTTCTTCCACACTTTTCTTTACCTCTCATAACTTCATCTCTTTTCTGTCTTTCCTGCTATGTTGAAATATGCACAGAACTTTCTTATTTTGGGGACTCCTCTGCTTGCTTCTGTTTTCTTTTCACTTACCACACTTCAGTCACCCTAATAAACCAGACAGCCTTATATGTCTCCACAAGTTGTCAGGTAATTTTCACCTTAAATTTCACTTTTTAGAGGTTGATTATATAGGATATGAATTACTCTGAGTCCCCTTTCATAAACATTGGTTGTGAGAAATTAGAAAAGAGCTGTGCCTGTAATCCCAGCCACTAGAGAGGTGGAGACAAAAGGATTACAAATTTGAGGCCAGAGGCAGCCTGCATAGTTTTCCCAGACCCTGCCTCAAGATAAAATATAAAAAAGGCCCTAGGATTGCAGCTCACTGGGAGAGCACTTGCCAAGTATGCCTAATGCCCTGGGTTCACCCCACCAATACTCCCCGCCCCCCCAAAAAAAAAAATGGAAGAATGGTAGAGACAGTAGACAGAGAGGGTCTTTCAGAGTAGAACAGTCTCTGAAGACTTTGTAAAAGGGATATTTGAACTAGGAATGTACTCTTAAAGGAATTAGGGAAATTGGTTTCAATAAAATAATGCACATTATAAGAAACACAGAAGTTTACTAGTTACCTTGTATATTTGTGAACACATGGAAAAAAGCATTTTTTTCCTATTGAACTTCTTATGGTTGAGGAATTAAACAAAATTAAACAAAATTATAAACTTAAATTATAGTAAATTAATGACACATTTGTTTTGATAATGTCAAAGTGGGCACATGAGATATCTCGATTCCTTGGGTTGCCTTATAGGCATGTGCCACCGCGCCTGGCTATATCAAATTTTTAGATGAAATGCCGGGTGCTGTGGCTCACACCTGTAATCCCAGCGACTTGGGAGGCAGAGGAAGGAGGATTGCTGGTTTGAGACCAGAGGCAGCCTGTGTAATTAAGAGAGATATTGACTCAAGATAAAAAACCTAAAGAAGGGAGTTGGAAATGCAACTCATTGGTAGAGCACTTGCAAAGTATATGTGAGACCCTGGGTTCAACTCCCCAGTACTGCAAACAAAAACAAAAACAAAAACAAAAAACCCCACCAGAACCAAAATCAAAACAAAACCAAAAAAGTTTTAGGGTAAGCTTATAGAAAATAGTTCTGAATAAAATGGTGGACTTGATGTGAATTCATATAATGGGTTCAGAAACTAGCTGCACAATTATAGGGGTGAGGGAGATATGGTTGAATACAAATGACTTTGATATTTTAATTACTATAATAATGTGGATATAGATTGTAATGTGATTACCAGAAAGTTCACAAAATCGTAGTGTGGACTAATAGGAGGAGGATGGCATTAGGCTTATATTATCCCCGATGGTACACAATACCATGCCTGCAGCCGTAGCCCTGTGGCTTCGAAAGGAGAGTGTCAGGTAGAAATCTGATCCCGTCAGATCTTGGAAGCAAAGCAGGGTCAGGCTTGGTTAGTACTTGGATGGGAGACCGCCTGGGAACACCAGGTGCTGTAGGCTTGGGAGACAGACTGGCAACCCACTCCCAAAAATCAATCCCCTGTTCAAAGCCCTATGAATAGCAGAGAAGCACTGTTGTACTTAGGGTCACTATGAGTCGGATACCGACTGGATGGCACCTAACAACAACAACAACACAATACTATATATGATTGTGTATACTGTTCCGTTCTAGAGGTAACAATTCATAACAAGTCAGAAAATAGAAAATAATGTATCAATGAGGATATGGAGAAATCGAAACCCTCATACACTGCTTGTGAAAATGTAGAATGGTGCAGCTGTTGTGGGAAACAGTTTGATGGCTCCTTCAAGTAAAACATGGAATTATTGTGTGTCCCAGACACCTTACTCTTAGGTATATACTCTAAGGAAATGAAAACAGGTATTCAAACAAATACTTTGGATAATGGATACCAAAATATGGTTAGAAAGAAGATATCTCTTTAGAATGGATGTTACCAAAAGGCAACAAATAAATGCTGGCGAGGATGATGAGAAAGGAAAACTCATATGCTGTTGGTGGGAATATAAATTAGTATACCCATTAGGGAAAACATTATGGAAATTTTTCACAAAGCTAAAAATATAGAACTACCATATGATTCAGCAGTCCTACTACTGGGTGTATATCCAAAAGAAAAGAAATCAGTATGTCAGGGAGATTTGTGTACTTTCTATGTGTCCATTGAAGGCTGAATGGATTTTATCTTGATTTAAAAAAAAGTGTCAGTAAATATAGATCAATTAAATAGTAGTGAAATCTTGACCCTTACATTTATGCCCCATGATTTTTTTTTTCTTCCTTGACAAGGGTGCCAAGGCAGTTCATTGAGGGAAAGAATAGTCTTTTAAATAAATGATGCTGAGATAACCTGGTTTCCACATCACAGAAATAAATGTGAACCCCTTTTTTATACCATACACCAAAATTAACTAAAAATGCATTATAAATGTAAATGGAGGAGCTGAAACTATAAAATTCTTAGAAGAAAATATGAGTAAATCTTAGTGACCTTGGGTCAGGTACAGCCTTCTTGAGTAAGACACCAAAAGCACAAGCAACAAAGTATTAAATAGGTAAGTTGAATTTCATCAAACTTAAAAACATTTGCACTTCAAAGGACACTATTAAGAAAGGGAAAAGAAGTGGGGCGTAGTGGCTCACGCCTGTAGTCTCAACAACTCCAGAGGCAGAGGCAGGAGGATCTCTAGTTCAAGGTCAGTGGTAGCCTGCATAACCTAATGAGATTCTGTCTCAAAATAAAAAAAAAAAAAAATTAAAAATGGGTTCACAGTGCAGCCCAGTGATGGAGTACTTGCAGAGCACTTGCAAGGCCTAGCTACCACCAAAAAGAAAATTAAAAAATAAATAAGTAAATAAATAAAAATAAAAGGAAAGAGACAATCTATAGTATGTGATAAAATACTTGTAAGTCATATCTAAAAAGGGATTTGGATCTACTATTCAATAATGGAAAGATAACCCAATTTAAAATGATGAATAAGTTGATAGATTTTATGGTTTAAGAATGATATCTCATGCTGGGCTCGGTATATGCTGATAATACCAGTGAAGTGGGAGGTAGAGGCAGGAGGATAACAAGTTTGAGACAAGAGGTAGCCTGCGAAACTTAGTGAGATCCTGTCTCAAGATAAAAAATTTTTGCCGGCCACAGTGGCACACACCTGTAATCCCAGCGGCTGGGGAGGCTGAGGCCGGAGGATCGCAAGTTCAAGACCAGAGCAGTCTGTGTAACTTAGCGAGACCCTGTCTCAAAAAGTAAAAAAATGAGCTGAGGGTGTAGCTCAGTGGTTCAGCACTTGCAGAGCATGCAAGCGCGAGGCCCTGGGTTCAATCCCCAGTATGGCAGAAAAAAAAAGGTAAAAAGTTTTAAAAATGGGCTGGGGGTGCAGCAGTGGTAGCGCACTTGCAAAGCATGCGCGAGGCCCTGGATTCAACCCCCAAGTATCACCAAAAAAAAAAAAAAAAAGCTCAGCAAAACCTTATGAAATGAGTCAAATGGAATATATTTAGAGGAGATTTCTGGTCTTAAGATGGGGTTAAAAATTGAAATCCTCTGTCTTTCATCCCCAAATTGGCTAAACTGTACCTTTTATATTCACAAGGTTATAAAAATTCCTTCTGTTCTGTAGCTTTAATAAAGTCTTTGGTGCTTTATGTTGATCCTAAGTCTTAATTATCATGCAAATATTCATTTTGGAGTAGTGAGTTATGGTTACATTTTCTTTTCTACTTGTTCAGTGCCAATAAAAAGATGTTGCTAGCATCAAAGTTAAATGGATTCTCTTCATACAATCCATCAGTTTGTCCAAAGTCATGTCATATATATATTTTCACATTTGAACCATGACTTCCTTGAATAATCCCCCCTGTATCATTTTGGTTGTTTTTGGCTGCATTTAACAGAATATTGAATGTAGGTGACTCATGAGTTTCCTGACCTTTCTCTTGCTGCCAGTGGCTGCTGTGGCTCTGAACATCTTTTCTTGCTTACACACTACGTTCAGGACATAGCAGATAGGGTGGGTGCTGCTCCGTCTGGATTACCTCCCTTCTTAAACATGTTTCTGAACAACTTTAAAATTTATGGAAGAGCTATCAGAATAGTAATGTGAACTGTTGTCTAATTTTTACTTCCACTGATAAGTTGTAAACATTTTGCAGTATTTATTTGCTTTTTACTTTCTTTGTCTATACATCTAGATATGGCTCTAGAGTTTTTATTTTGGTGCATCTTTTGAAAGAATGTTGCAGATATTATGACTTTCTACCCTCAAATATAGAAGGATGTGGCAGTCCATTCTTGAAAACAATCCCAAAACAATCAGCCATTGAAAACCCTGTGAGGGTCACTATGAGTTAGACCCGACTCTGTGTCACCTAACAACAACAACAGCAACCCTCCAACATCATAACACCAAAGAAAAGGACTTCCCAAGTGAGCATGGAATAATGATTCAATCCAGGAAATTTACCATTGTTAATTGTTGTGGGTTGCATTCTCTGGGAAGCAGATGCTGAGACAGAATTGTAATTGCACAGGAGTAAAGGCAGGAAGCCGGAGTGGACAGTTGAGACTGTCAGACTGTGATTACGCTTAGTCAGTTGGTGCCAGTGGCTGACCTGGAGTCACGATGGTTCATTAGAGAAGGTCTCTGAGGAGCAGAAATTTCTTAGCCTGTACTATCATCTTTCTTAGTTATAGGCTGGGGCTGTCCAGAGAATAGTGTGACTCTTTTTTGAAAACCAAAGCCAAGCTGGACATGTGATGCGTATCTGGCATCCCGGTGCTTGGGAGACTGAGGCAGGAAGATGGTGAGTTCCAGGCCAGCCTGGGCTACATAGTGAGACTGTGTCTTAAAAAAAAAAAAAAAAAAAGTGGTTGAGAAAAACCAAAGCCAACTTGGATGTAGCTAACAGCTAGAGTCCCTCAATTATCCTTACTTCTTCCATCTAGCAGTGAATGTTTTGGATGTGAGCAGTACATCTCCATGTCTGGTATAATACAGAGCTATTCAAACCCTCCAATTGCCAAGGAACATCCTTTATAGCAAACGCCTGCCACCCCCAGCACCAGATCTTTCCCTTTATTTTTGGAAACTTTTTCAAAAAGCTCCCCAGGTGACTTTCCTTTGTGTTTCATTGGTCTGAACCAGGTCGCTTGCCAGCCTATAAATCAGTTGCTAGCAAAGAAAGGTGGAACTTCTGGGGTTAGTTTAGACCTCTAGTGATTCATCCCATAGGTCCAAGGGAGGGGCTTCCTTCCTTAATCACAGTCTTCTCTCCTGATACTTAAACAAGAAAATGAAAAAAAAAATGAGTTTCTTAGTAAGGAATAAGAGAGGAAAGGCTCTATGGATAGACAACCAGCAGCAGTTTGCTGGGGAGTTTTCTGTTGCATGCCCTTTTTTTTTTGATTGAGAAAAGAAAGAAACTGCATTTTTGTCGTTAAGCCAGCTTCATAATTATTCTGTCGTTTGAACAGAATCCATTCCATTCTTCCTTTCATGGAGTTCATCAATTCTCTGATTTAATAGGATGAATTATTATCAATTCCTGCTTTCCAGCTGCCATCCTGGGCCTTCCTTTTCATTTCGCTCTTGGATCATTTCCAGTGTTTCTTGTGTATCTCATGTCAAACTTTATTGGTTTTCATCCTAGTTTTGCTAAAGGACACCTTCAAATAAATGTCTTAATTCTGGCTTCTTGCTTGATCAGTCATTTGGATGTAAAAGTCTAGGTTAAAATTATTTCAATTTGGAAATTTTTGAGATACTAACTGCCTACAACAATCAAGTTTCTAGTGTTTAATTAGATTCTCAATTTTTGTTTTTTCCCTTTCAGATAATTTAGAAATGATTTTTTCCTTTGTTCTTGTGAAATTTCACAGAATTTGTCTCCGTATTTCCTTTCCATAGAACAGAGGGTATGCTATTTCCTCTCATTCATTGATTGCCTGATTGCTTGTCTTGTTCTGAACCTCTCCATTGTGGCTGATCTTTTTAGTCTGGGTGATTTTGACATTGATAGTGTATCCAATACCCTTGGCCTCTTTAACAGACACTGCAACTATTAGTCATTCCTCTTTCCTCAATAAGAAAGCTGGGATTTGTTCAGGTCTTTAGGGCTCATGTGCTTCCTGCGCTCTTCCTCAGCCCAGAGGGGCAACTGTGAGTGGCGCTTAACCTAAAGGCATTCCTATTTGTTCCTTTCTCCTTGCCAGTGATTAGTTTAGGCATGGTGACACATGAAGGAAGCCTGATGGGAATCTGGTTTCCTTGAATTTATGAAGGTACATTCCATTTAGATGTTGTCTTGTGAGCTCTTGTGAGCTCGTGATCCTTGGAGCTGCTGCAGCCATCTTGGGTCATAGAGGAGAAAGTAAAAAAAACACCTTAAATTGTCAAAACAGAAATCTTTAATCTCTAGCTCTGCCTTCCCACAATTTTATTTTTCATCTTTTTAGTGGCTCTGGCCTAAAATCTTGCAGTTGTTCCTAACCTTTCTCTTTCTCACATTCCACACTCTGTTCATTAGAAGATCCTGTAAGCCCTCCTTTAAAATTATATTTATGATCATACTTCTTTTTCCGATTTCTACTGCCACCATTCTGGTCCAAGCCACTCCCATTGCCTACCTGGGTTACTGTGTAGAACAGTGCCTACCTAGGGAGTTTTCTTAGGGCTCAACTTAACAGACTTGTACATTGCCCTAGGACATGTTTGACTGAGGTTCACTGGAGGGGATGTGGGACAGGCAGCTTTTTGGCAGGGGGCTGTGTTCTCTCCTGGGGGGGAGACCTTGTAGCAGTTTACAAAGAGAATATAGCTCAGACTCTTCTCGGTCTCTCCCTGTTTCCAGGGGAAGCTCAGGGGAGAGTAATGAGGCTCACCTGGATGGGTAGATTGCCCAGGTGGCTTAGGAGACTTGTGTTCCACAGAATCTCTTATCTGTCACGACAAGACTCTGAGAGGAGCCCTGAGTTATGGCCGCTCACCAGGTATTTATAGTTCCCCCAGTCCCTTTGCAGTTTCCCAGTGGGTCATGCCTACCCTAAGCAATGTTGCCTAGTAACGCAGCTGACATTCTGCCTGTATGGTTTCCAGGGAACAGAGCAAACAGAGCCAGCCGAATCCAAGAGCAATTTCTTATGCTGCAAGACAAGAGTTTTGCTAACCCATCAGTCACAAATAGTCTCCTGGTAGAGGTCTCCCTGCCACTGTGCTTCTCGCCCCCTCCTCAGTTCTCAGCACAGTAGCAGTGGTGGTCCTTTAAAATGAGTGGCAGGTCATTTGACTCTCCACAGGGAAACTCTCCACAGGACTCTCCACAGCAAACCACAGGGGCTCCTTGATTCACTCAGAGTTGCAGCCCTGACTATAACTGATCCCTATTAACCCCTCTGACCATTTTTCCTACCTTTTCCTTTGCTCATCTGTTTAATGGTTCTGTTGTTGGTCCTCACAAGGCCTGCATTGCTGCTTCCCCGTGGCTAGAATGTTCTTACCATTTCTCTAATAAAAACCTTTTCAACAAAGTATATTGTAGCCTCTATTGTCCACTGTTGCCACTCCATAATTTTTTTCTCCTTTTTTTTTTTTTCCCCAGTATTGAGGGGTTAAAATCTCAGGGCCTTGTGCATACTTTGCAAATGCTCTACCACTGAGCTGCACCTCCAGCCCCTGTTTTATTTTTTATCTTGGGACAGGGTCTTGCTAAGTTACACAGGCTGCCTCCGGCCTCCAACTTGAAATCCTCTTGTCTCTGCCCCTCAAGTTACTGGGATTGCACGTGTGCTCCATTGCACTTGGCTTCTACTTTTTCTTTTCATAGCTTCTCTCACCTTTTGGTACTCCATAATTATTACATCTTTTATTTCTTGTTGCCCACTGTTAGCACGCTAGCTACATCAGGGCAGGAATCTTTATCTATTACCTTCATTGGTACATCTCAACTGCCTAGGACAGTGCCTGACACATAGTGGATGCCTCATATGTTTTATGTATATCTGTGGTTTGAGCAAGACAAGCATCTGTTTCCCATATGTACTGGGCAGAGGCGAGTGGGCCAGGGATGGTGGGATGACTCTGATTAGTTGACATATACCTTCCGTGTCTGGCCAGTAGTAATGTTCAGTTGGGAGGAAGGAAAGAGATCCAGGCCAGGGCACACACATTCCCTTTCCCATAATGGCCAGGCTTCTCATTTTTTCTTGGCCAGACCTCTGTCTATCATATTGCCCCAGCCAATTACAAGGGAAGCTTGGAAAAGTAATTTTTAAATGGGTAGTCATGTCTATACAAAAAACGTGGGAGCTTTACTACTAAAGCAGAAGAGATGAATGTCAGTATAATTTGCTGCTGCATGTTTTAAATAAGTGAGCACTCAATAAAAAAGAGGTTCCTCTGTGTTAAGTGTCTTAAAACATATTTGTTTAATCTTTATGAAACTCTTTTATAAAAGGTCATTTATTATTATTATTTTTTCTTAGTACTAGGGGACTAAACGTAGCACCTTTCACATGCTAGGCAAGCCCTTTACCACCTAGCTGCATCCCTAGCCCCTTTTTATGTTTTATCTTGAGACAGGGTCTTGCTAAGTTACACAGGCTGCCTGTGCCCTCAAATTTGCAGTCCTCCTGCCTCAGCCTGCCAAGTCACTGGGATTACAGGTGTGCACTCTTTTTTGATAAACAGATCTTTATTAGTATGTGGGGCCTCGCCCTGCCGCTGGACTCGCTCCGGCCGTGAGCGGGAACCGGTGGCCAAAGACCTGTTGTCTGGTGAGGGGGAGCTGGGCACCCAGGAGCTGTGCTGCCTGGAAAGAAGGCTTATGTCCACGGCTGCTCTGAGAAGCCTTGAGAAAGGCAAGCTCAGAGGCTTATGCCCATGGCAGCTCCTTGCTTCTTTCTTTCCAATGAAGACTCCGAGTGCTCTGCTCCAACAGCTCTTTATTTCTTCCTTGTCTGTCCCGATTGATGGAATGGACCCAGAGTGCTCCGTGTACCGCCCTTATATACTCTTCTGGGGCTTGCCGGTGGCCAATCAGAGGCAGTCACCCCATATGGGTTTCAGCCAATCAGAGGGGATATTCAAATTTGGTTTTGGAGAAGTAGCCAATCAGGGGTGGTTCCCAAATGGTCCAATCAGGAGCCGTTCAGGGGTTTGGAAACAGGGGGCCGGAGGCAAGGGAATAGATTCCAGAGCCATCTTGGGGAGCTTGAGGACCCTGAGTTCCAGGATGTAGGGCAAAGGTGACTGCCTGGGGAACAAGCCTCAGTCCTCCAAGGGAGCCTAGATAGGCCCTGGGGTGAACTGCCTCTCTAGGCAGTGCCCTACATTAGTAAATATTAATGAGAAGACTTTTTTTTTTTTTTTCAGTACTGGGGGTTGAACCTAGGGGCTCGTGCTTGCATGCTTTCAAGTGTTGGACCACTGAGCTGCACACCCAGCCCTTTTTTTTTTTTTAACTTCGAGACAGGGTGGTTTTGTTTTAATGGCAACCAAATCTGAAAACATGATTTGTACAGATATATGTACACAATTGGAATTAGAGGCAGCTGAACTGAGGCAGGGCTTCCCATTTAAAGAACTTTCAGAAGCCAGGAGCAGTGGCTCATGCTTGTAATTTCAGTGACTCAGGAAGTTGAGGCAGGAAGGTTGAGGGTTCAAGGCCAGAAGCACCCTGTGTAATTTAATTTAGCGAGACTCTATCTCAAAAAATAAAAAAGGGGCTGGAGGTGCAGCTCAGTGATAGAGCACTTAGTTAGCATGCAGGATGCCCTGGGTTCAACTCCTCAGTACTACAAAACAAAACAAAACAAAAAAATTGAGACAAATCTGTCAGAAGTCCTTAAGGGTTATGCATTAAATCATCTTGTTTCATTTTCTTTTAGCTCAGTTATGGAAATGATTTTTGGTAAAATCCGCATCTAATGCATCACAGAAGAAGAATCCACATACTGTTTTTTGTCTGTACAAAATATTAACAAAATTGAATAAAATAAAATTTAAAGCAATATTGTACCTGGCTTGCCCTCCTCACTCTGGCGTCTTCTTTATTCCAGTGCAAAGTTCTGCTTTAGGTGAAAAATATTTCAAGAGTGAGGGTCATCTGGAATATTTTTCCATTTCTTGGGAGATAGCCTTTGAGAAATGATTCTTTTTAATAGCCCACTTGAAAATTATCTCCAACAAATATAGCCTTGTGAGGTTTTGGTTAGTTTTGAAGTCCTTCGCATATGAATTACCAATGCAAGAATATTACTACCTCTCTCCCTACAGTTTTTTGAAGGGGAATATATTTATATGAGGAAAATCAGTTTCTCTTCCCCTCTCCTTCCTTCTCTTTTTCTTTCTTTTCTCTCTCCACTTGCCCACCTCACCCTATTTCTGTCCTTGTTCTCTGTCTCCCTCTCTTCTTAGCTAATCTTCCCTTCCCAGCCTGTCTCCCCTCTGTAGGGTTAGGGGAGGATCCTGCTCTTTTTTCAGTAGTTGGCCTGTCCATGATATCAATATTGCCATCTGAAAAACCACTCTCAAACAGTACAAAAACCGTCGTTTATTTTGCTCACAAATGTGGGATTTGCTTTGGCCCAGCCAGGCATTTCCCTCCTGGGTTCTCTCTTGAGGCTGCCAGCCAACTAAGTGGCCTGGGCTGGGGTCTTCACTTCCATGCCTGGCACTGGCTTGGGGAGAATCCCTCAACAGCTGGGACTCCTTTCTTTGAGTGTTCTCTTTGGTCTTTGCACAGTGTGGCCTCCATGTAACAGGATTCCCATGGTCGCCCTGGAAGTAGGGAGGGCAGAGTGGTGATCAGGAGACTGGCAGTAGCTGTAAGTGTCCTGAGAAAGTCGACCTCCATTCTGCAGCATTCTGTTTTTAGAGGCATCACAGAGTCTGCCTAGGTGAAGAGGAGGGGACCCTACGTTCCTTTTTTTTGGTAAGAGGTGCGCCAGACAATTTGTAGGCCGATTGTAAAACCACTGAATGACACTTCAGCTGTTATCTGTCAAAATGAGACCAGTTAGTACTAAAGAAATCCAGGTCCTTTGTTAGAGAAGAGAGCCATGCGAACTAATAGGATGATTCATTATGGGGAAAGCACCAATATGTGTGCCTTTGCTGTTCACATCCTGATCTCTTTTGCTTTATTTGAAACATTCTTCCACAATTAAAAGCAAAAACAAACAAAAAACCATAAGCCAGGTGTGGTAGCATATGCCTGTATTCCTAGCACTTGGGAGGCTGAGGAGGAAGATCATGAGTTCAAGGCCAGCCTTGGCTATTTAGACTCTGACTTAAAAAACGAACAAAAACACAAAAACATATAAAACTTATGGGTCACCTTTTGACATTTCAGTGTATACAATGTATAACAATCAGATCAGGGTATCTGGCTCAACACTTGCCATGTCTTTGTGTTGAGAATGTTCTAAATCCTATCTACTAGTTATTTCTTCCTCAATTTTTAATGAACTTTTCAGTAGTTCCAAATTTTATTTTTGACATTGTACTTGGCTCAAAATTTGTGAAATCCTTGAGTCATCTCTCTTTTTAACCACATTTTAAAATCTACTCCCAGACACTGAGCACCTACTTTGCACTAGATATCTTTTAATCAGTCATTTAAATGTCTCTCAATCTGTTTTCCTCTCTGGTCAATTTCATTACTCTTTTAGGACAGGCTACTGTTCCCTCTTACATTCTTCCTCTAGTATCTGCCACTTTAGTGTATCTTTCTGAAACTGTTGTGATAACGTTGTTGCCTTGATTAAAAGCCTTCTGAGGCTGTCTGTCCAAATTCCTGAACACATGTATTCCCATTTCTTTTCTGATTTGGTTCCAGCAACATCAGATCTTATTTCCTGCCACTCCCCACAAATGTGCATTTTGCACTAGCCACATTGAATTTCTCACTGTGTTTATAACTTTAGCATGTCTTCTGTTACTCCTTTCCTTTCTCTATTAGTTGTGTGTCTGTGTGTGTACGCTATACCTCTCTGGCATTTGATCCTGTCAGATCTTGGAAGCTAAGCAGGGTTGGGCCTTGTTAGTACTTGCATAGGAGACCATCTAGGAATACCAGGTGCTGTAAGCTTGGAAGAAGGACCCAGCAGCCCACTCCTGAAACAAGCAGCCATTGAAAACTTTATGAGTAGCATAGATGCACTGACAATAGTGCCAGACATGGCACAATGTTAGGTAGTGTTTTGTTCTGTTGTACTTAGGGTCTCTATGAGTCGGACCTGACTTGGCGGCATCTAACAACAACAAATATATATATGAGAGAGAGGGGCACTTTTTTGTACTTAGGGGCTGAACCCAGGAGCTTGCACATGTTAATAATGCAAGTGCTGCACCACTGAACCACACCCTAGTCCCATTTTTACTTTTTAGGTTGAAACAGGGTCTTGCTAAATTGCTCAGGCTACTTTTGGCTACGAACCTGCAATCTTCCTGCCTCCGCCTCCCAAGATGCTGGGATTACAAGATGTACCAGAGCATCTGGCTCTTATTTTAAAAGTCTGTTTTCTTATATTGAATGTGTATCACGTAATTTCATACTATATAATAGGGTTCCTGCAGTGGTACCACTGTGGCTTTGGATCCCGTCAGATCTTGGAAGCTAAGCAGGGTCGGGCCTGTTTAATCCTTGGATGGGAGACTACCTGGGAACACAAGGTGCTGTAGGTTTGGAAGAAGGACCCAGCAACCCACTACCAAAAAGCAATCAGCCATTGAAAATAGTGGAGAAGCATGATGATAGTGTTTCCCCTGTTGTACGTAGGGTCACTATGAGTTGGACACCAACTTGATGGTATCTGACAACAACAACAGCATAACAGGGTGGGAGGAATTGAGGATTTTATAAGAAGCTTATTTTTGTTGTTGTTGTTGTTTGGTACTAGGAGATTGAATCCAGAGCTCCTTTTTTTATATTTTATTTTGAGACAGTCTTGCTAAATTATGCCTCTGGACTTGAACTTGGATCTTCCTGCCTCCACTTCCTGAGTTACTGGGATTATAGATGTGGACTACTGTGCTGGGCTGTAAACTTCTTTTGCAAACAGTGCAATTGTGGTAAATACAATTGACACCTTTCATTGAAATGATCCCTGTGATTAGACTAAGTATAGGAAGGATTTTTAAGACAGTTAAAGTTCTTTCAAGTGAAAGATTTAAGTTTCTCTTTTCTTTTGAGGTACTGGGGGTTGAACTTGGCCTCGCACTTGCATGCTTTGCAAGTGCTGTACCACTGAGCTGCACCTTCAGCCCATTTTTTCTTTTACTCTTTTGAGATAGGGTCTCGCTAAATTACTTAGACTGCCTCTGGTCTTGAACTTGCAATCCTCCTGCCTCCAACTCCCGAATCGCTGGGATTACAGGCGTTTACCACTGTGCCTGGCTCAAAAGACTTAAGTTTCACATGTCACTGTTAAGTGAGAGGCATTTCTCTTTAATGCACTCTTTTTTTTTGGACAGAATTTAACTTTGTAGCCCATGCTGGCCATGAACTATGGAGCCTAGGCTAGCTTTGAACTGGGAATCCTCCTGCCTTAGCCTCTCAAGTACTGGGATTATAGGTGTGTGCCCCTGTACTGTACATGGCTTGTATTTTATAGTTGATCTCTCAGATGTCATAGCTTTTACTTAGCTGCTTTGCTGCCTTTGATTTTTTTAATTGGGCATATGCAACTAATTTGTTGGCTTTCTTTGGCATTCCGTTCTTTAAGATTCTTTGAGCCTCTCTCTATAACTTAATGGCTTTGAACAAGTAAATATTAATATATGAAGTGGTTGGCATTTTTTCCTTTGTCATTTATGATGCTTCTTACTTTCACAGGCTTTCTTTCCTTCTTTGTTTTTTTCTAAGGCAATGCAGCTTTATTGAGGAATAATTCATATACTATGAAATTCACTCTTTTGAAGTGTTCTGTCCAGTGGATTTTAGCGTATTCAGTTATATAATGTCATCCCCAAATTTTAAAACATTTTAGAACATTTTCGTCACCTTCAAAAGAAATCCTTTTCCTAATAACAGTCATCTTCCCCCCCACTAATATATATTCTGTTTCTATAGATTTGGTCACAAGCTTTCTTAACACATATAGTAAATGCATTTATTGACTAGTTAATTACAAAAATTGTTTTAGATGCTAATCCAAATTATAACAGAGTTCTCCAGAAACAATGAACTCTGTGTGTGTGTGTGTGTGTGTGTGTGTGTGTGTGTAGAAAGAGACAGGCACTGAAAATGTGGAGGAGTTATTAAATTTAAAGAATTGGTTCAGTGATTGTGGGGGCTTAACTCTCAATCTGCAAGGTGGGCTGTCAGATCAGAGATCCAGAGAAGAGTTGCAGTTCAGTCTCTTGGAAGAATAATTGCTCCTTCCAGAAAGATCAGTCTTTTTTCCATCTAGGATTTCACCTGATTGCCCAAAGCTCACTCACATTTTGGAATACAACTTTTTTTTGTTTTGTTTTTTTGAGATGAATGTCTTCATATGTTGCCCAGGCTGGCCTTGCACTCACAATACTCCTGCCTCAGCTTTCCAAGTAACTAGGATTGCAGATGTGTGCCATTGCTCCTGGCTTGGAGTGTACTTTGCTTTCTTCAGTCTACTGATTTAAGTGTTAATGTCATGTATAAAAGTATTTTCACTGAAACTTCTAGAATGACATTTGACCATAATCTGAGTGCTATGGCTTAACCAAGTTGACACATGAAATTAACCATCACACAGCTATTTAGTAAAAGGTTTAATGGTAGAAAAGGTGAAAGAACATTGGATTTAGGAGCAGAGGAATTACTGTCTAGTTTTGGTACTGCCAGTGAGAAGCCTAATCTTGGGCAAGTCTCTTACGTTTCTGGGCTGTAAGTTTATCCATTTGTTAAATGAGATGGTTGAACCCGAATAGCTTTCCTTTCTTTCTCTCTTGAAACAAGCCCTTATTTAGAAGCTTAATATTTGAACCAAGAAGTTTTAAAAACAAGCTCAGTGACCTCTAAGGCCCTTTTGAGCTTCAACACCTATAATGTTGCAGTTCTGAGTTTGGATTTAGGATTTTTAGATATGACAGGTGTTACTTAGGAAAAATAAAACCAAGGCAAAAATTCAGTAAAAGGTTTATAGATGTTACTCAGGTGTGACAAGTAAGATTACTCTTGGTATACTGAAATTTCTTTAAAAATGTGTATTCTATAGGTATTGTGGGAGAAGGACTAGGCAACCCACTCACAAGGCAATCCCGAAACAGTCAGCCATTGAAAACCCTGTGAGGGTCGCTATGAGTTGGACTCTGACTCGATGGCACCTAACAACAACAACAACAACATAGGTATTGTGGGGCTGGGTTTAGCTCAGTTGGTAGAGCGCTGTGCTGCAGTCTCTGAGGTCCCGAGTTCAATTCCCAGCACTGCAAAAATGGGAGAAGGACCTGGCAATCCACTCCCAAGGCAATCTCGAAACAGTCTGCCGTTGAAAACCCTATGAGGGTCTCTATGAGATGGATACCGACTCGACGGCACCTAACAACAACAACAGGTATTGTACTTTTAATGATTGAAGTGTTTTGGAGGGGAAAGGCTTGTAGGAGCACTTTATTTGACCAAAGGGTGAATAATGCCTTAGTTGGATTATGCCAGTCTGCATATAATACCGAAGAGGGAGAGCAGTGTGAGTTGATCTTTTATAGTAGGGAATGACTGATAGATAATATCTGTCAATGCTAATTAGATAGTACTTATAGAACCATGGGACTGAATGAGTTCACGTACAGACAGAAAAGAGGTCCAGGAACTGAGTCCTGGGGCATCCAGCATGATGGAGAATAAGTACTAGCAAAGAAAATTGAGAAGGACTGGCTAGTGAAGGTCAGAGGTAAATCTCAGCTGTGTGGTATCCTGGAAGGCAAATGAGGAATCGTTTCCAGATCACGATGATCTGCCAATTGTCCCAGTCAAATGAGGATTGAAAATAGTGTCATATACAACTAACACCATCAAATTTTAGTTTATGAATAGCCAATCACATATTTCAAAGTTTGAAAGATACACAGATACCAAATGAATAACTCTCCTTTATACTTTTTTTTAAAAAGTGGATAATTATTCAGAGCAATTCTAAGTTTACAGCAAAATTGAGAAGATATAGAGGTTTCTGAACCCCCTGATCCAACACTTGTCTCTCCATTTTCAAATGTATTCCCCACAGAGGTACATTTGTTACAATTGATGAAATTACATTGACACATCATTATCACCTAGAGTCCATGATCTGGGGATGGTTCAGCCTGGTGTTGTTCATTCTGTGAGTTTGGATAAATGTTTTACACGTATCCACCATTATAGGATCAAACAGAGGGTTTTCACTGCCCTAAAAATCCTCTGTGCTCTCCCTATTCATCCTTCTGCCTTCCTTCCTTCCTCCTTTTTCTCTCTCCCTCTTGTTCCTCTCCTGACAGCTGCTGACTTTTTACTCTGTCTGTAGTTTTGCCTTTTCTAGAATATCACAGAGTTGGAATCACACAGTGTGTAGACTTTATAGGTTAGCTTCTTTCACTTAGTAGCCTGCATTTAAGTTTCCTCCATGCATTTTCATGTATTTATATAAGCTCCTTTTTCTTTGGCTTGGAATAATAGTCTATTGTGTGGATGTGTCTTAGCTTTTCTAGCTGTTCACCAACTGTATGACATCTTGGTTGCTTCAAAGTTTTGATAATTATGAGAAAAACTACTATAAACATTGATGTGCAGGTTTTGTATGTATGTAAGTATTCAGTTCCTTTGGGTAAATATCAAGGAGTGCAACTGCTGGATGTATCTGATAAAGATATATTTACTTTTATAAGAAACCACTAACTGGTCTTCCCAAGTGACTGTACCATTTTGCATTCCCACCTGTAATGAATAAGAATTTATATTTATTTAAATCCTCACCAGCATTTGTTGTTTTCATTGTAGGTATTAGCCATTTTAATAGGTGCATAGTGGTATCTCATAGTCATCTTAATCTGCACTTCTCGGATACCATGAGACACAGAACATCTTCTCCTATACATTTTTGACATCTGTATAACATTTTTGGTAACATGTCTGTCAGGTCTTTGTTCCTTTCTAAAATCCGGTTGTCTGTTTTCTTGTTGTTGGGTTTTAAGAGTTCTTTATGAACTTTAGATATCAGTTCTTTATCAGAAGATTTATTTATTTATTTCAACCAGTTGGTGACTTTTCTTTTGCTTTTTTTCCCCCCCATGGAACTAGGGGATTGAATCCAGGGCCTCCTGCAAGCTAGGCAACCCTTCTACCACTGAGCTGCACCTCATCTCCTTTTTTTTATATTTTTGAGTCAGGGTCTCATTAAGTGGTAAGGCTGCCTCTGGCCTTGACCTCATAATCCTCTTGCCTTCACCTCCTGAGTTGCTGGAGTAGACCACCGTGCCCAGCTGTTGACTTATCTTTTCTATCTCTTGACAGTACTTTTCATAGATCAGGAAATTTTAATTTTAATGAAGTACAGTTTATCAACTCAGGATCCAGTTTTCATGGATCCTGCCTTTCATGTTGTATCTAAAAAGTCATTTCCAGCTGGGCATGATGGCACATGCTTGTAATTCCAGAGATTTGCAAATGTAGGTTTGCAAATTTGAGGCCAGAGGCAGCCTGCATAAGTTAGTGAGACCTTGACTTAATATAAATAAGAAAAAAAAAGGGGGTGAGGTGGGGTGCAGCCCAGTGCTAGAGCATTTGCAAAAGTATGTGCAAGGCCTTGGGTTCAACCCCCAAGTACCACAAAAATAAATAAATAGGTAAATAAGTAAATAAATAAAAGGTAATTGCCAAATCCAAGGTCATATAGATTTGCTCCTATATTATTTTCTAAGGAGTTTTTAAGTTTTATGTTTTACATTTAGGTCTGCAATCCATTTTAAGTTATTTTGTGGAATCTGGGAGATCTGTGTCTAGATTTTTTTTTTATGTGAATGTCCAGTTGTTCCAGCATTGTTTGTTGAAGAAACTGTCTTTACTCCATTATATTGATTGCCCTTGCCCCTTTATCAAAGATCATTTGACTATGCTTATGTGGGTCCGTTTCTGGACTCCCTATTCTGTTTTATGGATCTGTTTGTTCCTTTGCCAGTGCTGCACAGTCTTGATTACTGCAGTTTTGGGCTGGGTAGTATCAGCCCTCCAACTTTGCTCTTTCCTTTCAATATTGTGTGGGCTATTCTGGGTATTTTGATTCTCTATATAAACATTAGGATGTTTCTATCCACAGATAATTTGCTAGAATTTTGGTTGGGCTGACATTTAATCTATAGATCAGTTTGGAAAGAGTGGACATCTTGACAGTATTGAGTTTCTTTATCCATGAAGGGGCTGGAGTTCAGCCAAGTTTGTAGAGTGCTGTGCTGCACTCTCAGAGGACCCATGTTTGATCCCCAGCACTGCAAAAATGGGAGAAGGATGTGGCAATCCATTCCCAAAGCAATCACAAAGCAATTAGCCATTGAAAACCCTATGAAGGTCACTATGAGCTGGACCTGACTCCACTGTATCTAACAACAACAACTATCCATGAACATGGAATATCTGTTTAGTTCTTTTTTGATTGGTTTCATCAGAGTTTTGTAGTTTTCCTCATATACATATTTTGTTAAACGTTTTACCTAAGTATGTGTGTGTGTGTGTGTATGTGTATATATGTATGTATATATATATATTTTAGATTTACCTTAAGTATTTCATTGGGGGTTGCTAATGTAAATGATATTGTATTGCATTATTATAGTCAAGTTCCATTGATCTACCTTTGGTACAGATGGATCCTGACTCAACTTTATGATGGTGTGAAATTGATATGCATTCTGTAGAAACCATACTTTGAATTTCAAATTCTGATCTTTTCCCTGGCTAGTGATATGTGATATGATAGATGCTATCTTGTAATGCTGGGCACTGGTGGTGAGCCACACCTTCCAGTTGGCCACACAACCACAAGGGCAAACAACCTCTAATCCACAGTGTACTGTGTTACTAGCATTTTCTGGATGTAGGTCTTTATAAATATTCAATAAATTACAATACTTTCTTATAAAATAGGCTTTGTGTTAGTTGATTTTAGCCAGCTATAGGCTAATGTAAGTATTCTGAACATGTTTAAATTAGGCTAAATTGTGTATTTGGTAAGTTAAGTGTATTAAGTGCTTTTGGTTGGTATTTATTTATTTAGATAAAGCCTTGCTATGTAGCACATGCTGGCCTAGAACTCTCTATGCAGGCCAGGCTGGCCTTGAACTCAAAGACCTTCTGCCCTAGCCTCTCGAGTGCTTGGATTACACGCGTGCCCCATTTTGCCCAATTTATATGGATTTTTTACTTGGGGAATTTTCTCCATACAGTGGAATTTATAAGATATAAACTCGTTGTATATCCAGGAGCATCTGTAACTAATATACTATTTAAGCTAGGTTAGTTATTCAATAAGAACAATCCCTCACTTACCAGTGACTTAGAACACAGATTTGTGTCTAGCTTAGGGCAAGTCTGCTTCTGTCATGGCAGGTGTTCTTTTTGTAGAATCTTCATATTGCACATGTATATGAACACCTGCCTCACTGATAGCTGAGACAGTGGAAGAGGGATACATAGTACAGCCCCAACGATTAAATGCTTCCACTGGAAGTTTACAGATTACTTCTACTCACTTCTCTTTGGCCAACATAAGTCACACAATTGGCCCTAACTTAAGGATGGAAAAGGAAAGTACAGTCCTTCCTTATTCAAAGGAGAGGGAAAATGGATAATGTTATTCATTTGTGCTTTTTGAAGGAAAGAGTCTCTGATTTGTAAGTACTCCTTTGGTAAGCCTGACCACCACGCCACTCCTCCAAAAGACATCTATCTTAGAAAAGCAAATGGTTTTGCCTCTCACACCTTTGTTTAGAAGTTCAATAAGTTAATTTTCATTGGAGTTCAGAAAATTTCAGCCTTTTTGTAAGCCAATTCTCTTCATTAGGCTGGTGGTATTTTTCTTATGTACATTATTTATGGTCTGTTATTGCTTGGCTATGACAGAGTTTGTGATCCCTCCTTCCTTTCCCTCAAGGTCCAGATAGTCTGCTGAAGATTGTGGTCGACACTTAGTTTGATGAAGTTGATGGAGGGAAGGGTTTAGGGTGGACCAGTTTCTTCTGAGTCTCACCTTATGACGTGGACTGGAGGAGGCTCTCAGACCACAGCCGATAACGGCTGATAAAGGGCAGGTTGCTTCTCTTTTCTCCTTACTTTAAAATCTTACTCCTCGTACTTTAAAATCTTCTTGTGAAAACTCAGAATTTCAGGTGTGGTATGTTACTTTTTTCTAATTTTTAAAGATGCTTGATTTTTCTCTTATATGTAGTCATTCCAGGGGATATTGGAATAGGCACTGAGTCATCTTAGGTTATCATCTGAATATTGCGCCTTCTCTTAAGCTTGTTTGCATATAAGATGATACAGGTATTTAACAGGTTGAATTAAAACCTGATATTTTCTGGAGTCATTAGGTTATATCTTAATGTGTAGGAGAAAATGCATGAATTTATTGGCTTCATGTGTGGACAGCAACAAGCCTGTTCAGCTCCTTTCTTGTTATTCTGCACTACCCTAAGCAATTCAAAATGCAGCAAAATAAAATTTTATGACATATCAGTATTCATTTTGTTGAATAAGATATTAACAAGACTATCATTTTTAAGTACTTATTATCATGGATTACATTTACTTAGTCAACAAATGTTTATTGAGTTCCTGTGAGCAAGAAGATGAGGTTGAGATTATAAATGTCAAGAAGATAGGTTCTGCCCTCCTGGAGCTTGCTTTTTAGTCAAGTTGTTGTTAGGTGCTGTGGAGTCAAGTCCAACTCATAGTAACCCTGTGTACTACAGAATGAAACATTCTCCAATACTTGCCAGGTAGACAAACATAAGTATTGGATGAGAAGCTCTATGATCAAAAAATTAGGTTTGGCTTGAAAGTGGTGGGTATTGGTTATTATTATTGTTATTATTATTATTTTTAATTGTACTTGGGAGTTGAAGCCAGGGCCTCACAGATACTTTACAAGTACTCTACCATTGGACTGCACCCCAAACCCATTTTGAAAATATTTTATTTTGAGTCAGGGTCTCACTAAGTTATGCAGGCTGCCTCTGGCTTTGAACTTGGGATCCTCCTGCCTCAGCCTCCCAAGTCACTGAGATTAGAAGTGTCTGCCACCACACCCAGTGGCATTGGTTATTTCAGATAGAGTGTCTAAGAAGGCCTCTCTGAGGTGGCATTTTCACTGGTCTAGATGAAGGGAAGGAACACGTGCATAAGATCTCATGTACAAATATCTTGAATTTGGTCCACCCAGAAAACTGGTGTGGGCTAGAATAGGGGAAAGAAAAGGTCAGAGAGATCATGGATTTTTTTCTTCTTATATTTGATGTGTGAAACTAGTAGAGAACTTATAAGTGTGGGTGGAAAAATATATCACTGTGTGGAGAACTGAAGAATAAGTAGATGCAGGAGTACGATTTAAGAGTCTACATTGTTTGGGCCAGAGTTGTGATGGCTCTTACTAAAGTGGCAGCAGAAGATGTGGACAGATATGGCCAGATATGGATTAGCCGGTGTTTTAAAGACATGGTTGACAGAACTTGTTGATAGATGGGTTGTGGGGATGTGAAGAAAAGAAAGGAAATAAATGTGATTGTGAGGTACTTGCCCTTCACAATTACAATGATGCTGGTGTTTTTTGAGGTGTGATGCTGGGCATAGGCAAAGATTTTGGTATATTAAAGGCTGAGTTTCAGATCCTTTAAATGTCCAGGTGGACACTTGAATTTGTGAAGTTAGTGGTCAGAACAGAGATAGACCTAGGCTAGAGATACCGTCTACATATTGACAGAACCCAAGTTTGAATTTAAGTCCCTTTAGTTCAATTGGTAGAGGGCTGCTCTGCACTTTCTGAGGCCCTGGATTCGATCCCCAGCACCACAAAAAATGGGAGAAGGACCTGACAGCCCACTGCCCAAAACAACCCTGGAACAATCAGCCATCAAAAACCCTATGAATAGTGGAGAAGCACTGACAATAGTGTCAGGCATGGCACAGCTTTGGGTAGTGTTTTGTCTGTTGTACGTAGAGTCACTATGAGTAGGACACTGACTTGATGGCGCCTAACAATAACAAGAACAAGACTGGATAAGGTAACGTAGGGGTAAATGTCAGTGGATAAGAGGTTGGAGACTGACCTTTGGCAGTCACTTGGAGTTTGAAAAGAAGTGGAGGAAGAGCAAAGCTTGTGAGGAAGAACAAAACCAGGAGAGAACTGGAATCCCAGCATGTAGGAGGTACAGGCAAGAGGATCATGAGGTTGAGACCAGCCTGGGGTACATAGTGAGACCCTGTCCCCCAAAACCAAAAACATATCAATGTAAAGGGAAAAAGGGGGAAATGTAAATGATGCAACTTCATGAGTTCATCGGAAAAATAGGGGAATAACCCAAATATGCCTGCAGCCATACCACTGTGTCGCCAGATCTCAGAAGCTAAGCAGGGTCAGGCCTGGTTAGTATTTGGATGGGAGACCACCTGGGAACACCAGGTGCTGTAGGTTTGGGAGTAGGAACTTGCCAACCCACTTCTAAAAATCAGTCAGCCATTGAAAACCCTATGAGTAGCAGAGAAGCACTAACAATAGTGTTTGTTGTACATAGGGTCGCTGTGAGTTGTGCACCAACTCGATGGCACCTAGCAACAACAGCCCAAATATACATATGGGTTTTACTACATATTAGTTAAAAATTTCCATAAACCTTGTAAGTTTATAAAAGTGATGTAATAGTTGCATAATGGAAAAATCCAATACTTTATTACTCTGACCCCAGCATCATTTACCAATAAAGGGGGGAAAAAAAAAGAATAAAAGGGAAATTAAGGTATTTCCATATAAATAAAAATTGAAGAAATTCATTGCCAGTAGACTTTCCCTACAAGAAATGATAAAGGGAGTTTGTTAGAGTGAACTGAAAAGATTTTACACAGTAATTCAAAGCCATAAAAAAATTAAAGAACACTGGTAAAAGTTACCATATAAGTAAATATGTAAGCCAGTATTTTTATACTTTTGGTTTGTAATTCCTCATTCCCAAATATCTTAAAAGGCAAATGCATAAAACAATAAACCTATATTAATGGGCATGAAATATATAAAGTTGTAATCTTTGAAGGTAACAATATAGCAAGGCATGGTGGTGCACGCCTATAACCCCAGCAACTTAGGAGGCAGAGGCAGGAGCATCCAGAGTTCAAGGACAAAGGCAGCCTGTGTAACTCAGCAAAACCCTGTCTCAAAATAAAAATAAAAATAAAAACAAAACCAAAAGCAACAAAACCCAGAAAACCCTAAAACCAACCAGCCAGCCAACTAACCAACCAACCAACCAATGAAAAATCCCCCCAAACAACAAAAAATCAAACCCAAAGAACTAGGAGAATGTGTGGCACTTTGCAATCCAAGTGAGGAAGGTGTTTCAGTATGAAGAGAGACATGGTGCTTTTGAGTCAATAAAGATGAGGGCTGAATGCTGATCCTTGGATTTCATGAGGTATGGAGGGCATTAGGAACATTGACAAGTGGTCTTGTGGAGTGCAGAGGTTGTAAACCTTGGGATGGACAGAAAAAAGAATGAGATGAAGACGAGAAGAAGGTGAAATACAAATAGAGATCACTCTTTAGAGAGAGGGCTTTTATTATAAAAAAGCAGAGAATGTAAGCAGTAGCTGAAAGAAGGCTCTTTTTCTTTTTTCTCCTTTCAGGTAGAGGAGATGTTAGATTATGTTTGATGCTAATGGGCATGATCCCTTAAGAAGGGGGAAAAATGAGACTTGTCACCCTGAGACCACTGTTCTCAGTTTTCAAAAGTGAATTGGAGATGTTGGTGTCAGGTTGAGAGTTCTGGCTGTTCCACCCTCTTAGGGAGTCTTTGTAATTTTATTTTCTTTTTTCTCCATTTGGCTTGCTTAGTCTTATTGTGTATCATTAAAGATTTTTATCTGTCATATTTCTGGTAAATAGTGATTATTAGGAAGTTGAACCAATTGTGTATGAAAAATGCAAAAGACATTTAAGAGGGAATGTGTTTCCTAAGGCCCATTGTTTACCACAAAGAGGAAACCACTGACTTCTTGTTACTTCAGTGGAGATAGAGTTATTTTGTGAACACAGTACTCCTTTTATAACTACTATTTTTCGTACTGTGATCAAAAGAAATTGTGAAAACAAAGTTAATGGAAAATGTAGACTTTCATAGTAAATGGGGATTTATTCAGTGAAAGCCTTTAAACAAACCTTCATAACATTTCTTCATAGCATTTAAAAATCCCTTTAATTTTGGAGGTTGTTGACATAATACAAATGATAAAAATATAGCTTAAGAATGTTAGATGTATGTATTTAGTTTTTAATAATTTCTTGAAATGTAATAAAGAGTTTTAACTAATATTAAGGGAAAAAATGAGCCGTACAATATGGTGGGAATATTATGATCTGAAGCAGAAGGAAGAAATGTATATTTCTATCAATATAGTTACTTTTTATTGCAGTACTGGGGGTTGAATCCAGGACCTTGTGCTTGCATGCTTTGCAAGTGCTGTACCACTGAGCTGCATGCCCAGCCCATTTTTTAAGTTTTTGAGGCAGGGTCTTGCTAAGTTACGCAGATTGCCTCTGGTCTCAAACTTGTGGTCCTCCTGCCTCTGCCTCCTGAGTCGCTGGGATTAAAGGTGTGCCCTACCATGCCCAGCTAATACAGTTACTTTTATAGGAGAATATATTTAAGGTGTAAGTAGACTGTATATCACAACCTAGTCTCTCTCCTCTTTTTGTAAAGTTATGTGTAGTAAAAGAGTCCTCGGGTAAAGTTTGATTGAAAAACCCAAAAACTCATAGATAAGGATGTGATAGTAGATTTGGATTCTTTGGAGACCAGCCTTCTTGAACTGTTGGATTTCTCAATTGGAATTTTATCCTCTACCCCTATCTTCTACTGTCCCCAGCTCCCCACTCCAGAAAACAAATCGAAACAAAACAAACCTCTACATATGTCTTTGTCAGTAATGAAGCCTCCCACTTTCTGAGCATCTAAGAAATGTACACACGGACAAGGGTCTCAGATAGCTAGACACTATAAGATGTTTAGGTTGTAAGTTATCTGGTGAAATACATGTAACATGTAATTTTTATTTGTGTAAATGTGATCCTCTCACTAGTCTAGTGAACTCAAACTTTGAGAAATATTAACATACAATTAGCACATGTGACATGTTGCTCTTATAATGTTGCTGGTTTTGTATTCTTGCCTGCCACTCCAGCTCCCTGACACTGGCCTGGTTAGAGGGTACAGTGGCTTTATGTGCTTATATTTTAGTTAGGGAGACAGGCAATAAGGAAGTAATTAGATAAACACAAACAAACATTATATGTCAGGTAGGGATGAGTTCTATGATGAAAACAACATAGAAATAGGATGGTCACATGGATAGTCTTGATGTGAAGTCATCTTTGGAATGTCCGAGTGTCTTTTTTTCTCACTTTTCAATTGGGAGTAACAATCATCACGTCCTAGCAGGACTTCAAACCCATTAAAATTGGGTTCAGGTTAGGGTACGAGTTCGATATGTTAAAATTTAGAGGGTTTGGGTTGGTTCAGGTTCAAATCTTATGTGTAGATGGCAGGTTTCAAAACAAACCCAAGTCCGAATCCTGAACTTGTTCCAGTTGTGGCATTTTAAAATATTTTTCGGGACTCAAACTTGAACTTGAACCCAGTAAAAAATTGGGTTTGGGTTCAGCTTTTAATGTTTATTGTTTGTTTGTTTGGGCTTTTTTGTATCGTTGTTGTTGTTGTTGTTGTTGTTAGGTGCCGTCGAGTCGGTATCCAACTCATAGCCACCCTGTGTACAACAGGTGATACACTATTGTCAATGCTTCTCTGCTGTTCATAGTGTTTTCAATGGCTGTTTGATATTTGGGAGGGGGTTGCCAGGTCCTTCTCCCAAGCCTACAGTATCTGGTGTTCCCAGGTGGTCTCCCGTCCAAGTACCAGACCCTGCTTAGCTTCTGAGATCTGATGGGTCAGATGCCACAGGGCTACGGCTGCAGGCCTTTTTGTATCATTAGCTATTTTATTATAAATTAGCATTAGAAAAAAATGTTCTTCTTCTATCTTCACATAGGATTAAAAATTTAAACCTCAGCCAAACCTGGGCCCTCTACATTTTGACATATTAAACCCATACTTGAACCTGAACCCAGTTTTTTGTGGACTTGAAGCCCTGCTTCCTAGACTTGTGTTGACTTAATTAAAGTGGTGTGTGAAATGCATCTAGTGAACACCTGGCATCATGCCCACTGATCAAGTGCGTGTTATTTTCCTTGTGCTTTTCTTTCTGCAATCTGAGTTACCCAAATCTTTAGTATAGTGCCACATAATATCCCTTAGCTAGAGTATGGTTTAAGCATTCTTAACCATATGCTTAAAAACCATGTTCTTGTGTGGTTTTGAAGGTCTTATTGAAAAAGTAAATAACAACATGGCCGAACCTTGAGGACATCGTGCTTAGTGAAATAAGCCCATCCTAAAAGGACAGATACTGTGTGATTCCAGTTATATGAGATATACCAAGTAGTCAGACTCAGAAAGAGAGTAAGGGGAAGGGTGGTTCTAGAGCCTGGGGCAGGGGAAGGGGAGAGTAACTGTGTAATGGGTACATAGTTGCAGTTTTGCAAGATGAGAAGAGTTCTGGTGATGGATGATGGTGGTAGCTGTACAACAATATGAATGTGTTTAATGTGCACTTAAAAACAATTAGGAAAGGCGAATTACATGTTACATGTATTTCATAACAGTTAAATAAAATAAACAGTAAAACTAACCTATTTTGGTAAGGCTGCAGCCATACCACTGTGGCTTCCCATCCCATCAGATCTCAGAAGCAAATCAGGGTTGGGCCTGGTTAGTACTTGGATGGGAGACCACCTGGGAACACCAGGTGCTATAGGCTTGGGAGAAGGTCCTGACAACCCACTCCCAGAAAGCAATCAGCCATTGAAAACCCTATGAATTGCAGAGAAGCGCTGACAATAGTGTTTCATCTGTTATACATAGGGTCACTATGAGTTGGACACCAACTCAGTAGTATCAAACAACAACAATTTTGGTAAGGCTTGCCTCTCTCTGCTTTTTGGTAGATATTAGTGAATCAGGTCCTTCATATGTCTGTCACCTTGTCATGCTGTGGGGTCTTACTTGTTGCTGCCATGGTGAAAGCTATGCCAGTGGTATTTCAGGTACAGCAGGTCCACTTATGGTCCAGACTGAGACAGACTAGGGAGAAGGACGCTGCAGCTCACTGCTGAAATAGTTAGCTGTTGAAAACCCTATGAATAGCAGAGAAGCACTGCCAATAGTGCCAAGCAGAGCACAGTGTCTGGGAGTGTTTTGCTCTGTTGTACATAGGGTTGCTATGAGTCAAACCTGACTCAACACCTAAAAACAAAGTGAATCGGGTAATGAAATGAAATAATAGGTGGCTGTTCTTACATTATGGATCTGTGAGACTCTCATGAAATGAAAACTTTATTAGAAATTTTCATCATCTTTCAGAGGTGTCAAATTTCAAACTGTTGGCTTATAGAGCAAAGAGAATAGTGTGACTGGAAAAGACATTTTCTATTGTTTGATCAATTTGTTGATCTGACTCATAGCGACCCTATGTACAACAGGCGAAACACTATTGTCAGTGCTTCTCTGCTATTCCTAGGGTTTTCAATGGCGGATGGATTTTTGGGAGTGTGTTGCTGGGTCCTCCTCCCAAGCCTACAGCAACTGGCATTCCCAGGCGGTCTCCCATCCAAGTAGTAACCAGGCCCGACCCTGCTTAGCTTCCGAGATCTGATGGGATCGGACACCACAATGCTATGGTTGCAGGCCTGGTCAATTTAGAAAATATTTATTGGACACTCTTTGTGTTAAGTGAACAACAGTATTTGTTGAGTGATATCTGCCAGCTGTTGTTCTAAGTTTACACTTAACAGTACTTGGGATGCTTATAATACTTTATTATGTTTATGAAACAGCCCTTGAAGATATGAGTCTCATTTTGTACTTGATAAACCTAAGACTCTCCAGTGGGTAAATGATTTTCTACTTTTTTTTTGTTTTTGATACTGGGAATTGAACCCAGGGCCTTGTGCATGCTAGGCAATCACTCTACCACTGAGCTACATCTCCAGTCTCGATTTTGTACCTTAAAAACAATTTTAGAGGGATTTTAATACCTAGAAATGAAGTGTGGGGGGAGTCACCCTGGCCAGTGGAAAGTGAGCATGCAGATCTGGATGTAGGAATGAATGGGATGTATTTGCACAGAGCAGAATTCAGCCTGTCCAAAGTCTAGAAAACCTCAGGCAGATGGACTAGTGGTTTAGTCTCTTCCATTACAATCTTGGCTCCCAGGGCAGTGAGTTCTTGGATTTTATTCACTGCATCAAGGGCCCTGAATTACTATACCAGGAAGTTTTGTGATCCAAGTTGTGTATCAGGAAGCAATGTTTGAGATGCATTGGAGAACTTAGAGAAGGGAGGGCAGAGACCAGGCAGAATGGCCATTTAGAATTCTTTTGTGGTCATATGGAAGAATATTTTATTTTTGTATTCTATGATTTGGGTCGGAGTGCAGTGACTAGGAGGTGAGGAGTAAGTTGGGAGATAAGAAAGGAGAGGCATAAATAGGTGGCTGCAAGAGGAAATGAGTCTATGGAGCATGAGTGTGAGTAAAGATGTCTTTTTCCTGGTCTCTTTTTTTACTTCTCCTCCTTCACCTCCTTTTCCTAGTGGTCACCTAAATATGTAGGTTAGAGGTTGTTGTTGTTGTTAGGTGCCATGGAGTCGGTATCCAACTCATAGCGACCCTCATAGAGTTTTCACTGTTTCAGGATTGCCTTGGGAGTGGATTCCCAGGTCCTGCTCCCATTTTTGCGGTGTTGGGAATCGAACTTGTGACCTCAGAGACTGCAGTGCAGTGCTCTACCAACTGAGCTAAATCCCAGCCCTAGGTCAGAGGTAGTTTTAGCATTTAAAAGGGAAGATTCTTAGAGGTCTGTGTGAACAAGCATCTTCATAGATGTAGCTTAAGTGCCCAGGAAGGGGGGACTCCAGTGGCCTTGAGTTGAATGTGAGGGCTGTTATTGGGCAGCCTCTTCCTGTTGAAGAGATGACAGTGTCTGTAGAGTGTGGGAGTGTAGTGGGCCTGGGAACTTGAGAGTAGAAAAGTTTCAACCTTTGTAAGAAGGAACTCCTCAGGGTCGAGCATCAGTCTTCATAGTGTGGTGTAAGGTAATTGTAATGTAATTATGTTAGTCTTTTATACAGATAACTAATATATTGGAAGTCAGCTTGTTTAAACAGAAAATTTGTTTAAAATGAAGATGAAAGGTGCATAACTTAAATATTTTATGATTAAGCATATAAACATTACAGTTCACCAGCCTTTTGATGTACAGCCAAGGTATTTCTGTGTGATGTTTTTAGGATATCTTGTCTTTATTAGGTCACATAACTTAAATATATTTGAGGCAAAGCATTTTCTTTTTGCACTCATTTTTGCTGTAATATTTGGCCAAATTGTACAATTATAGTAAACACAACTGACAAATAGATTTTGGGACAAACACAGTTTACTCCTGGTGGCTGTGCAACTCTTGTTAGGAGAAGTATGAGATGGTGTATCACAGAGAGCTCTCGTTCCCACCAAGGAAATTGAAATTCAGGGCTTCTGACTTGACCATGTTTTTAGGATTGACAGAATCTGGTTTTATTTTTAAATCCAATGTTTTTTGCATTCTATAAAGTTGCAAGATGATAAGGAATAATATGTCAAATTTTAGTTAATGATAAATTCTAGAATGTAATTTTTTAAAGAAAAGTAGCTTTAATGTGTAATTCACATATACTATATATCACCAATTTAAAGTTTACAATTTGTGGTTACTGTGTATTCAGACAGTTGTACAACCATCACTACAGTTGATATTTAGAATATTTTCATCACTTCTTAAAAGAAATCCTATACTACTTAGCAACCACTCCCCCTCTTTTCTCCTCTGGCTTTAAGCAACTACTAATCTACTTTATCTCTCTGTGTAGATTTATCCATTCTGGACATTTCATATAAATGGAATCATATGAAGTGTGCCCTTTTGTGAATGGCTTTTTTTCACTTAGCACAATGTTTTAAACATTCATGTATTTTTAACATATGTGAGTACTTTGGCCCGCAGCCATACCACCCTGGCATCTGATCTCATCAAATCTCAGAAGCTAAGCAGGGTTGGGCCTGGTTAGTCTTTGGATACAAGACTGCCTGGGAATACCAGGTGCAGCAGGCTTGGGAGGAGAACCTGGCAGCCCACTCCCAAAATAATCAGCCATCGAAAGTTGTATGAATAACAGAGGAGCACTGACATAGTGCCAGACATGGCACAGTGTCAGGGAGTGTTTCATCTGTTGTACATAGGGTCTCTATGAGTTGGTCCCCACTAGATGGCAGCTAATAACAACAATTAGTACTTCATTCCTTTTTGTGACAGAATAATATTCTGATGGATAGATGTACCACATTTTATTTTTCTATTCATTAGCAGATGACATTTGGATTGGTTCTACCATTTAGCTATTGCAAATAATGCTACAATGAACATTTATAGTATTTACATATTTTTGTGTGGATATGTTTTAATTTCTCTTGCATATATACCTGGGAGTGGAATTGTTGGGTTGTATTTAACCTTTGAAGAACTGCCGGACTTATCCAAAGTGGTTGTGCCACTTTATATTCCCACCAGCAGTGTATGAGAGTTCCATCCATATGCTTGCCAACTTTTGTCTATCTTTTTGATTCTAGCCAACTAGCCTTAGTCAGTTTGGGCTGTCATAACAGAATACTACAGACTGGGTAACTTCACAGAAATTTATTTCTCACAGCTCTGGAGGCTGGAAAGCATATGGTCATGGCGTCTGGTGAGGGCCCATTTCTGATTTGCAGATTGCTGTCTCTTATTATATTTTTACATGGCAGAATAGAGAGGGAAGAAACAAGATCTTGAGTGCTTTTGGTAAGGGCAATACTCCCATTCCTGAGGGCCCTACCCTTGTGACCCAATTTCCTCTGAAGGGGCCCATCTCCTAGTACCATCATATTGGAGGTTAGGATTTCAACATATGAATTTTGAGGGGGATACATTCAGTTCATATTACCATCCTACTGACTATCTGTTTTTTAAAAGTGATTTAATTTTTCTGACTACAGTAGGCATAAACGGAGATATTTTGGAAAACATAGAAAGCATAAGAAACAAATCACTTATTTAAAATTACTATCTAGAAATAATATTTAGTGTTGGTAGTTTAGAAACATGGCTGATATGAGTGATTTTTAGTCGTACCTTTTAAAATAGAATTTCACACACATTTTTTGAATATATGTGTTGATTTTATCTTATCAAAGATTGTCTCTTCTGTTTGCTTTGTTTTTATATTTTATCTTTTATTTTTTCACATTTTACTGATATATCAGAGGAGTTTAGGGACTGGGTAGAAATAGTATTTGTAGTTAATTCATCATGTTTAATTAGAAATTACTTCTAGGTTAATTGCAGCATAATCATGTCTCTTCCAAGTAAACCATAATTTAGCTAAATATTTTTCTATTTCAGACACTTAGACTTATTGCATTTAAAAAATAAGTTAAACAACAATTGTGTATAAAATTCTGTCTGCATTTTGAATTCTCAGAAGTATGGTTAGAGGATCATTGACTAGGAACATTGTAAAGATTTCTGTTACGTGTTTACAAATTGTTTTTTGAAATGGTAGTGAAAATTATACTCTTTCTAGCAAAGTATATTTGTGCCTTTCTTACTGTACCTTCTCTGTTGTTGTTAGGTGCCATTGAGTAAGGTCCAACTCATAGTGACCCTCACAGAGTTTTTGGGATAGTTTTTGGAAGTGAATTGCCACATTCTTCTATCATCTTTGGGGTGCTGGGGATGGTACCCTGGTCCTCAGAGAGTGCAGAGCAGGTGCTCTACCAAACTGAGCTAAACTTCAGCTGGTACCTTCCCTAGCAATGAATAAATAGATGGCAGAGGAAGTTATAAGGTCAGTAGAGCAGGGATTTTGCAGTTTTGTTAGCTGATGTACATAATGTTGGCACATACTAGGCACTGAATACATGTTGGATGCCTCTAGTAGCAAAGAGAAGGGTTCTACTGAAAAACAAGGAAATAACTTTTTTTTTTTTTTTTAAGGAAAGCTACCTTATACTGATCAGGTAACAGTTCATGTTGTTATGAAAGATTGGGAATCAAACTTATTTGGGGAACTTGTTTTAAATTTCATTGCATTTGAACATCCATGTTTCAGAATTCAGCAGACACAGGGAACTCTAAACTCTCATGCCTGTTAACTTCTTGTCCTTTATAGGTAACCATTCTACTGATTTCTTGTGTATCTTTCTAGTAGTTTTAAATACTTTTTTCTGCACTTTTAAAAACATAGAATGTAACTATTTTTTTAATCACAGAATATAACTTACGATTCTGTACCTTGTTTCTTTAATGTAGTCTTGTGATCTTCTCATAGAAATTCAGAGTGCTACCTCATTCATTTTACAGCTGCAAGGGAATCACTTTTTATTGATATGCCATAGATGATTTTACAGGTTCTTTTTGGTTATTGTCTGTGTTTCGCGTTTACAAATAACACCATGCTAAACTTGCTGTGCAGCTGGCACTGTGTACGTGTGCAGTTTTTATCTGTAGGATGGTGTCCCAGAGAAAAGATTGTGGGGTCAAAGGATAATTGCATTTCTCATTTTGTCAGTACTGACACTACCCTCTGCAGAGGACAGCACCTGTTTCTTGGAGGATCCTTTGAAAGAAAGGTAACTGTAGGGTCATCACCCCAAAGCTCATAAGGCTGTGTCCTTAAGTAAGCACTATTATGACCTTTGTGTCATGGAGAAATAGGTAATTATGACTAGCATTTTTTAAAGATGATGAGGGAATTTGTAATATACTTGAGAAAGATTTTGTGAGTGGTGAAGAAAGGTTTAAATTGGAATGCTTAAAAGATTCATTCTTACTGTGTTGTCTTCTTTCTCCAGATAGAATCTTTTTCTGTAGAGTTGAGATCTTTTTTAGTTTATCTTATTTTTTTGTGAGTTTGGGGATTGAACCCAAGAGGATGCATGCTAGGCAAGTGCTTTACCACTAAGTTGTACCTGTAGCCCTGATTTATTTATTTTTATAAGGTCTTGACCAAAGTTTAAATTTTTTTTTTTTTTTTTTGGTACTTGGGAGTTGAACCCAGGGCCTCACACATATGTTGCAAGTGGTGGGGGCAACCCTAGTGTCCCCTTTTCTGAGACAGGGTCTCTTTAAGTTACGCAGGCTGCCTCTGGCCTCAAACTTGTGATCCTCCTGCTTCTACCTCTGGAGTTGCTGCAATTACAGGTGTGTGCCACTGCGCCAGGCCAAACTCTGTAATATATGTTACATGGCAGTTGCCAAAATGTTAATAAGTTTTGTTTTAGACTTGGCTGTTATTAATAATCAACCATATTTCCTTCTTTTTGTTTTCCAGCCTCCAACATTCCGTATTCTGCTTTGTACATGGAAAATCACAACTGCTTTGTCCCAGTGTGCCCACTTGAGTGCCTGTGAAGTACAAGCTCCAGGTTGAAAAAGCTTCTAGATGGATCCTTTCCAAATTTGGTGTCTTTTATATAAACTCTGTGCCTCAAGACCCATTTCTAAGTGGTAAGGATGTGCACATTCTTTTTTTCATTTAAGGAATAATAGAAGTTGGGTGCAGTGGTGCTTACCTGTAGGCCGAAGGCAACCTGTATAACTTATCAAGACCTGTATGAAAGATGAAATATAAAAAGGAGATGAGGGGGCAGCTCAGTGGTAGAGCACTTGCAAAGTAGGCACAGGGCCCTGGGTTCAGCCCCCCAGTATGGGGTGTGTGGGGGGAAGAATACTAGAAATTTGTAAAACAATTGTTGTTTGGATTGCTTTCTCCCTATTCTGTGTCTTCTCTTTTCACATACAAGTTATGGATCTTTTTCTTTTTTCTAAATCACATCTGAAAGTAGCAGTAACACTAAGGTTTTGTAGACTTCAAAACATTCTTTATGTACTATATTCTGGTTATAGTATAATTTTCAATATTTATGGAGAATAAATATAAAGATATACTGTTAATCACTTTTTGTCACTGTGACAAAATACCTGAGAAAATCAAAGTAAATGCAGAAAAGATTGATTTTGGCTCCATGGTCAGCTGGTTCTATTGCCTTTAGGCCTGTGGCAAACGAGAAACCTCATGGCAGAAGGGCATGGTGGGAGAAAGGTGCTCTCTTCATGGCAGACAAGAAGCAGAGAGGGACAGAGAGCAAGCCCATACTGGTTGGTTTCCTCTTCCTTCTACTTTTGTTCCATTTGGGCTCCCAGCCTATTAGACAGTGATACCCACACTCAGCGCGAGTCTTCTTCCCTCAGTTGTGATTCCATATGCCTGTCATCTCTGGTGAAAACAGGCTCACAGCCACACCTAGGAGTGTTCTTTACTAATCTTCTAGGCGTTTGTCAATCTAGTCAAGTCGATCATCAAAGTTAACCATCATATACGTGAATTGTCAGGGTTAGGCTCAGGCCTGGCTGAGGTCAAAGCCTTGCCCACTGGACCGGGTTGGTGTGATGACTAGAGGCTCCAAAGAAGGACCTTGGGAGACCTTCTATTAAAAAACAGGAATGGGAAAGTTTATTGGGTTGCTCCCCAGGTGAGGGGCAACCAACAAGCAGCCCCTAAGTGCTAGCTCAAAGCCAGCAGCATAGAATGCTGTGGGCTCACCCATGGTACAGCTCTGCTCTTAAAGCTATAGCAACAGATATTCCACTGCGCTGGAGGTCCAGTGGTCTTGACTCTCGCAGCTTGCCTTCTCTACTTGCCTCCTTCTCAAGGATGGGAGGAATTGGGAGGCTCTTTGGGAGTTGCTTATAGCGTTCTGCGCTTTGGGGTCCCTGGTCTTGGCTCGCTGGCTTGTTAGGTGGTCTTCCACAGGACTGGGGAGTGCTGGATCACGGTGATGGGTTCCGGACAGCAGATGGAGAACAATAGGGTTAAGGTGGGGTCCAGGAGCCTGTTTATATAGGCTCCTGGGAGGGGGTATACCGGGAGCAGCCAATCAGGGTGTATTCCTTGACAGGTATGACAGCTTGCCTGTCATACCTGCCAGATGGGACAGTTATTTAAGTAGGGTGATTTTGGGGTGCAGTTTGTATTGGTGGGTAGGATAGGTAGGGGCCTTAGAAGCCAATCAGGGGGCTAGGGGTAGCCAATCAAACTGGAGGTGGTTGGGACAGGGTCAGGCTGGTCAGGGGCCATCTTTAGTCACTCGATGGGAGGGGCAGGAGTGAGTGAGTGGAATGTGGCCTTGGGGTCATCTAGAGGCCAGTCCCTCAAGCCGACCAGAGGGACCCTATTTATGGGGTGCATTTTAGAAAATCCCCAACAGTGAACAACTTTATGGATGTGTATTTTACATACTTTGTATTTTCTCTATAATCCCTTATTTTAAAGCTGAGGAAGTTTATCCTTTTACTGTCTTTTGCTATCTAAACATATTTTGAGTCTACTGAACCAAGAACATCTTCTTAAGTCATGGTGATTGCAAATTATGTACACGTTTATGGAGATCAAAGAGAGATGTGTAATGCTAGTTCTTTTTATTGTATGGCACTGTGTGTGCCTTTTTATATTTTAGATTTTTTTTTAAGCATAGATACCAGGTAGCTAGCAAGATTTCTGGATATCTTTGAGGTTTATTCAGATGTACCTTCTGGTAAAGAGGACAGTGGAGAAAACTTGAGCAATTAAGTTGCTGAAATGAGAGACCTTAAAAATAAAATGATTAAAGCTGGGCACAGTGGCGCACGCCTGTAATCCCAGAGGCTTGGGAAGCGGAGGCAAGAGGATTGCAAATTCAAGACCAGAGGCAGTCTGAGTAACTTAGCGAGACCCTGTCTCAAAAAGTGAAAAAATGGGCTGGGGGTGCAGCTCAGTGGTCCAGCACTTGCAGAGCATGCAAGCGTAAGGCCCTGGGTTCAGCCGCAGTACCGCAAAATAAATAAATAAATAAATAAATAAATAAAAATAAAAAATAGAATGATTGAAGTAGGCTCACTTTGAGGCAGTCAACAAACATTAACCAAATGCCTCTTATTTATGAAATAAAATACATAATGATGTTTAGCATAATAAAGATACCAGAGAGGAACCATGGTGTTAGATGAGGAAGAAGGGCAGGTAGGCAGAGTGGAGAATGGGTACAGTTTAATGCTAATTCTCATGTCATTAACTGCATAGTGCTCTTGAGTGCAAGTTAATTAGCCTAAGTAGACGTCAGTTTTCTTACCTATGAAATGAGCAAATTAGAGCAAATGATGTGTGAGATTTTGGGGTGATGTCATTACATTTAATGCTTTATGACCTTAGCGAACAAATTGATAAGTTTGGTGGTTTTTTAATCCCCCCCCCTTTTTTAAGGATATATTGTCTTCCCCGTTCTTTCTGGTAGGGACATTTCTAGTCTATTTTTGTTAAATTATAGGACAAGAATAAGGTCCCCAACTATTAGAATATTTTTCACTTAACCTTCTATTTTAAAGTTGATGTCTTTCTTTTATTCCTTTCCTGCTACATTATTATCCTTCTCCTCTACTGGTTTCTTGGACCTCCCTTCATTTGACCCAGACGTTCTTTCTCTCCATTCTTGTACTGTGCTGTATTACTGGTTCTTGTCATACTTCCTTGTCTTGTCTAGTACCCATTATTTTCACCTTAGTAATATTCCAGATGCACTACATCTTAGACCAGTGGTTCCAATCCTAACACCTTTTAAAAAATACAGGTACTGAGCTGGGCGAGGTGGCGCATGCCTGTAATCCCAGCGGCTCGGGAGGCGGAGGCAGAAGGATCGCAAGTTCGAGACCAGAGTAGTCTGCGTAACTTAGCGAGACCCTGTCTTAAAAAGTAAAAAAAATGGGCCGGAGGTGCAGCTCAGTGGTTCAGCACTTGCAGAGCATGTAGGTGCGAGGCCCTGGGCTCAACCCCCAGTACCAGGAAAAAAAAAAAATACAGGTACCTTTTGAAAGAAGTATAGGATTCTTGATAGTAGACTAGCATTAGTTCACCAGGACAAGAACCCCAAAGTTCTAAGAACTCCTTACTCTGTGTTACTTCCTGCCTTCAACCTCATCATTATTTGGAATAGTTTCATTCCTAAGGTTCATGAAAACAAAGTCTTTTACTGCAGAAGTTTTCCTTATGCCTGAAGAAATTTTTGCCTTAGTTATTATTTGAAATATTCACTAGGGGAAATTTAAAACATGCAAAAATAAAGGGACTGATATAAAGAAACCTTTTGTGTTTATCATGCAGGTTCAGTCATTTCCAAGTCATGGCCAAATTGTTTATATGTCCCCCACCAACTTTCCTCTTGTTGTTGTCAGGTGCTGTCAGGTCCTGTCCAAGACAGCAAGCCTCATAGGGTTTTCAATGGCTGATTGTTTCAGAATTGCCTCAGTAGTGGATGTCCTTGTCCTTCTCCCATTTTTGCGTTGCTGGGGATCAAACTTAGGACCTCAGAGACTGCTGAGTGGTCCTCTACCTACTAAGCTAAATCCCAGCCCCAATTTTCCTCTTATGCCTATTTTATTTTATTTTATTTTATTTTACAGTACTGGGAGGCTGAACCCAGGGTACTCCATCACTGAGCTTTAGCCTTAGCCCCTTTTTTATTTTTTATTTTCAGACAGGATCATGCTAGGTTGCGCATGCTGCCTCTGGCCTAGAACTCGAGATCTTCCTTCTCTAGCTTTCCGAGTCACTGGGATTATTGGTATGTACCACTGCATTCAGCTATGCCTGCATTGTTTAAAACAGACCCTAGACATCATATGCCTTACTTGTTTTTTAATATCTATCATTACGACTCTATTAAAAATCATAATACTATTATCACTATTAAAAAATGCAAATTCTAATATCAAATATCCAGTCAGTATTGATTCTACTTCTCTTGTACCCTGTTCCTATTGCAGGTGGTTGATTATTTTTTCCTTAGGTTTTCTCTTCTCTCTCCCCCTTTTGTTTCCAAAATTTATTTGGTGAACAAATTATATCACTGTCCTATTGATGTGGATGTTCCTGATTACATTCCTGTGATATACTCCTCTCTCCTTTGCATCTCCTGATAATTAGTGTGGTAGTTGAGTCTAGAGACTTGATGATATTCAAGTTTGATTGCTTTTGGCAAGTCTTTGCCTCTCATCGAGGTCTGTCTCATGCCTACAACATCTAGCTGTCTCTCTTTTTCTGCTGGTAAAGGATTGAGCACTCATGGCAATTAGGTCAAATTTGTTCTATAAGGGGGCAGTTAGTATTTGTTTGTGGACTTTAAGCTCTCTTCTATTGTAACTACTAAACTGTTGATGTACTAAGCAAACAACCATAGACAAAACATAAATGAATGGGCATAACTGTGTTTTAGTAAAACGTATTTACCAAACAAGGTGGTGGACCCCCTTGCTGTACGGCTTTGAAATCACTTTGCTGTTAGGTGCCATTGATTTGGGTCTGACTCATAGCAACCCTTATAGGGTTTTCATTGGCTGATTGTTTCGGGATTGCTTTTGGAGTGGATTGCCAGGTCCTTCTCCCATTTTTGTGGTGCTGGGGATCGAACCTGGGTCCTTGGTGACTGCAGAGCAGGTGCACTACCAACTGAGCTAAATCCCAGCCCTTTAAATCACTAGGAGGTACAAAGTACTGGCATGTTAATATTGTAATTTCTTTTTAATGTATTAGTTGGAATATTCTATAAGTAGAAAGTATTCCTCATGAACTATTTGTTACCTGGTAGTACAGCTTCTTTGATAGCTTCTTGGGTTATCTGGTATGACAAGGAGTTCTGGGCTCAACATGTATATTTTTTCCCCACACCTGGTGCTAGCAGTTTATCTAAGGAATCTTTTTTGGGTGATGAAATTTCAAGACTGTATTCTGGGCTCTGGGATTTCTTGTTAATGAATTCATCATTATTTCTCACAAGCACCTCATGAATTTATATGGATACTCCCAATTCAGTTTCAGTATCTTTTCTTTACATCTGTAACTTTCTCTCAACTGAGAACCTGGTTCTTAGTGACATCTGAGTTAATGTGGTTAAAATACTAAATAATTGCTCATTTATAGTATCGCCATTTTACGTACTACAGTCTCAGAATAGCAATACCAACAAAAGTTTTCTCTGTCTGGCTTTTTTTTCCCCCACTTAACACTTTGTCTGTAAGGTTGTCCCCTGTTGTTGTATGAAATAGTAGTTTTTTGTTTTATTTCCATTGAGGTACACTATTCCACTGTGTGAAATACTACCATTTATTTATCCATTCTTCAGTAGATGGAAGGTGGTGTTGCTTCCTTGGAAGCTATTATGAATCAAGTTGCTATGAATATTCTTTTAGATATCTTCTTGTAGACATAATGCACTTTTTTTCTACTTGGATATGTACTCAGGAATGGAATTTGCAAATCTTTTTTGGACTTAGGTCATATTCCCCTAGAAATGTTTAGTCAAAGTACTGCATATATCATTTACCTACTACTGTGTAACAAATTACCCCATCAAATTTAGTTGCCTAACATAGCGAGCATTATCATCTTACAGTTACTGTGAGTCCATTTCTTTGGGGTTGTAGCTTAGTTGAATGCCTCTAGCTAGAATCTCCCATAAAACTGCAATCATGGTGTCTTCTGGGGTTGCCTTCGTCCTAAGGTTCACTTGGAGGGTATGTAAAGGCACCTTCTGGGGTGTTTTCTAGCTTACTCATGTGATTTTTGTTAGGTCTCATGTCCTTTCTGGTGGTTGATGGGATTTCTTGGGCTTCTCCATAGGGCAGCTAAAGTGAATAGCAAGAGAGATGTTCAACGTGGAAGCCATGGTGTTTTAGTAACCTAGTGTTAAACTCTTCCCCCCATTACATCTGCTAGTTCTTTTTGTTTGTTTGTTTGCATACAATAAACTTGTTTCTTTACTTTTTTGGTACTGAAAAGAGTTTAAATCATCCTTGTTGTTGTTGTTAGGTGCCATCGAGTCGACTCCGACTCATAGGGACCCACATAGGGTTTTCAATGGCTGACTGTTTCGGGATTGACTTGGGAGTGGGTTGCCACGTCCTTTTCCCATTTTTGCGGTGCTGGGAATCGAATTCGGGACCTCAGAGACTGCAGAGCAGTGTTCTACCAACTGAGCTAAATCCCAGCCCTAAATGATCCTAGCATCCTTTAATTTTTATGATGATGTGTATAAGATGAAAGACATAGGTCAGAACTCTTCTTATACAATGAACTCTGAGGGACCCATGATGTATATTAGTCTTCAACTCTTCAGAACATATGAACTTGTAGAGGAATATGGCATATACAGTCATCCCTTGGTATGTTTGAGAGATTGGTTCTAGGAACCCTGTAGGATACCAAAATTTGCCCATGCTCAAGTACCTTATAAAAGATGGTGCTGCCTTTAAGAAAAAAATTGTAGCAAAATGTACCTAACACAAAATTTAGCATGTTAGCCTTCCCCCCCCCCCATCTTAGGGGACCAAATCCAGGGCCTTGCACATGCTAGGCAAGCACTTTACCACTGAACTACATCCCCAGCCCCCAATATAACCATTTTTAAGTGTACAGTTCAGTAGCATTAAGCACATTCACACTGTTGCACAGTTACCACTGTCATCTTCATCTCTAGAATGCTTTCATGTTCCCAAAATGAGACTGTGCCCATTAAATAATGACACCCCATTCTCCCATTTCTCCCAGCCACTGATAACCAGCATTCTATTTTCTATCCCTCAATATGACTGCCTCATACAGGTGCAGTGTTTATCTTTTTGTGCCTGGTTTATTTCAGCATGTTTTCAAGGTCATTTGTGTTGTAACGTGTGCCAGAATGTCAATCATGTTTTTTTTTTTTTTTTTTTTTTTTTTTTTTTTTTTTTTTTTTTTTTTTTTTTTTTTTTTTTTTTTTTTTTTTTTTTTTTTTTTTTTTTTTTTTTTTTTTTTTTTTTTTTTTTTTTTTTTTTTTTTTTTTTGCTGTACTGGGGTTGAACCCAGGGCCTCACGCTTGCATGCACTGCAAGTGCTGGACCACTGAACTGCACCCCCAGCCCATTTTTTTTTTTTATTTTAGTTTTTGTAACAGGGTCTCACTAAGTTACGCAGGCTGCCTCTGGTCTCGAGCTTTTGATCCTCCTGACTCTGCCTCCTGAGCCCCTGGGATTACAGGTGTGTGCTACCATGCCCAGCAGATGTCATTAATTTTTTAGGCTGAATGATTCTATTGTGCATTGATACCACTTTTTTTTAATCCCTGATGGAAATTTGAGTTGTTTCTACCTTTTGGCTGTTGTGAATAAAGCTGCTGTGAAAATTGGCATTCTGATGCCTTCTGTTTTTATAATAAAGTCTCTAAATCCATCTGGTATAGTTAACCAACAACTGGATATACTTTTAAATTCATTTATTTTATTTTTGATATTTAATACTATTTCTAAGGTGTGATTTTGTTTTATAATCATATATAATAGTTTCGTGGTTCCAAAGTCAGATTCACAAAACAAGGTATGTGATGTGATTTAAAAAACCATGGTAAGTGCCATTGATTGATTGCCATTGGTAAGTGCCAAAAAACCGTCTAGTGCCATTGATGGAAAGGCAGGGATCTTCAATACGGGAAGCAGTGTATGAAACCTTAGTAACTGTGACAAGTTTCAGCTTGTTCGGGGCAGTTCATTTGGTGTGAGCTGTGGTCGAGAGAAGAACAGCCTGAGAAATAGGCAAATAGTTTCATCCTCCTGCATGAAAATGCACTGTGTCACACATTGCTTCTGGTACAGCAATATCTGTCAAATAAAAACATTATGGTGTGTTCTCATCTACCTTAACCCACCAGATGTGGTGCCATGTGAATCCTCACTCTTCCCCCAAATCAAAGTGACCATCAAAAGTAAATGTTTTGAATCAATTTAGGACATTGAGGCACCCATGAAACTAAAGATAGCACAACTAAAGACACTCACAAGTAACCAGGTGTGGTGTCTCACGCCTGTAATCCCAGTGACTCGGGAGACAGAGGCAGGAGGATTGCAAGTTCAAGACCAGAGACAGTCTGGATAATTTAGCAAGACCCTGGCTCAAAAAAAGTAAAAAAAATCTTGCAAAGGATGGAAGGATGAGGCTCTGGGTTCAACCCCCAGTACTGGGAAAAAAAAAAAAAAAAAAAGAAAAGGGAGATAAGTGAGGATTTATAGAACTGCTTCACAAAGTGGCAAGAATGATAGTTTCAGTGTGTTTTAAGCCAGGGGGAGTCCTTTGAGAGGTGTTAATGGCAATGTGTTTTTTTACTGTAATAAATTAAAAAGAAAATCAAACATTTACCATATTTTTTATTGTTGTTGTTGTTAGGTGCCATCGAGTCGGTATCCGACTCATCCGACTCAAAACCTCATAGGGTTTTCAATGGCTGACTGTTTCGGGATTGCCTTGGGAGTGGATCGCCAGGCCCTTCTCCCAATATTTTTTATTACACCTTATATATTCAAAGGAGTCTAGCTTCTATCTCTGTTTTCTTTTTTCCCTTCTCATAAGTAATAATGTTGTAGAAATTTCAGTTAATTTGCTTCACATTTAAGCAGGATAATACATTTTTATTTTTCTTTTTTCATATAGATGGTAAAATACTGTATACCTTGTTTCCTTGCTTTCTTTACTTGATATGTTCTGTAGATCATTCCTTAACACTTATTACTCATGTCTTTTTACAGCCATGTAATATTTCATCTGGGCTGGGATTTAGCTCAGTGGGTAGAGCACTGCACTGCAGTCTCTGAGGACTCAAGTTCAATTCCTGGCACAGCAAAAATGGGAGAAGGGCCTGGCAATCCACTCCCAAGGCAATCCTGAAGCACTCAGCCATTGAAAACCCTATGAGGGTCGCTATGAGTCGGATACTGACTTGACGGCACCTAACAACAACAACAACAACAACAACAACAACAACAACAACATTTCATTAGGTGAATGTGCAATAATTTAACCAGATCTCAATTGATGGGGATTTGAGTTGCTTAAAATATTTTACTAATATAAGTAGTCCTGCAATGAATATCTCTCTAATCTTTTTATATTTTGCCATTATATATTTGAGACAGATTCTTAGAAATAGATTTGCAGGGTCAGAGGCTAAATGAGCTTGCAGTTTTACTAGATACTGCTGGGTTCATCCTAAGAATTATATCTCTTTGTTCTCATCAGTGTAATGTAACGTGAGTGGCTTTTGTACATAACTTTGTGAATAAAATACGTTGTCAAACTTTTGGGTGTTTTGCCCAGCGAATTTCACTGTAGTGTTAATTTCAATTTCTCATTTTGAGTGAGATTGAGAATCTTTTCATATTGTGAAGAGGCATTTGCATTTCTTTTTCTGTTAGCTGACCATTTCTTTAGCCCTCTTTTCTCTAGCTTTCTTGGTGATTTCTATAAGCTCTTTATACATTAGGAATATCACCCTTTTCTCTATTTGTTTTCTTCTTCCTGACAGTTAAATAGAGATATTCTCTAATCTGCTTTGAGCCTGTGTCATTTTTTTTTCCTCATCCTTTTCCATTAATGGTACATTTATTTTTCTGGCTAAGTGATCATTTGATGACTCTCCTTACACAGCTCAGACTTTTTCCACTGTTTCTTCAAACGTGCCTGAGGTAGAATTTGACTTTATCCACAAGACTGATGTACCAACGTTCCCTTTATCAGTAACAGCATGACCATTTTATTGGTTGAGAAACTGAAGTGACCTGTTGTGGTTTTATTTATTATTAATGCAATAAGTATTTGTTGAACCTACTAGGATTCAAAGTCATAATCCTAGCTCTCAGGGAATAGTCTAATGGGGAAGTCCATATAAAACAAACACAGGTCTAAACGCATGGTTAAATATTTCAAGAGAGAATTTAAGGGTTGGGATACAGAGTGGAGAGCTTATGGGTTGCCTTTTTTTTTTTCCTCGGTACTGGGGGTTGAACCCAGGGCCTCGCACCTGCATGCTTTGCAAGTGCTGGACCACTGAGCTGTGCCCCCAGCCCATTTATTTATTTATTTTATTTTTTGAGACAGGGTCTCGCTAAATTCCGCAGACTGCCTCTGGTCTCGAACTTGCGATCCTCCTGCCTCCGCCTCCCCAGCCGCTGGGATTACAGGCGTGCGCCACTGTGCCAGGCTCATGGGTTGCCTTTTTGATTAAATGACATTTAAACTGAGATTTGAAGGATGGTTAGGGTGAACTTGCTAGTTTTAATACATAAGAAACAGAGTGGGAGGATGCTGATGCAGAAAAGGAGTAGAATTTCTGGGAGATGAAAAGATCAGATGGACTGGCTTGTAAGGAGAAGGGCTGGAGAGGCATGTTATGTCATCTGATTTGTAAAAAGATCCCTCCATCTGGAGGCTGGGAGGCTGAGGCCTGAGGATCACAAGGTCAAGGCCAGCCTGGGCTACATAGTGAGACCTTGTCTCATCCTCCCCCTGCACCCTGCCTTAAATCTCTCCAGCCATGGTGGCAGTAACCTATGGAAGAAGCTACATGTAAAAGTCAGCCAGGAGCTGGTTAGCAGACTATTGTAATTGTACCTATTCAGTTATAAAATTCTTCTACTTCGAGACTTTGCTCATTCCCTTCTATTTTTATGTCCACTGTCTTATTTCAGAAAGATATCTCTGGATGACTCAAATTAAAAAAAAAAAAAAAAAGGTCCCACTTGGCTTTTGTCTCTGTTTCTCATTCAGTTTGCTTCAAAATATAACTTAGAAATCACAGATTTGTTCATATATTACGTCTTTCTCAAAAACTCCTGGTGGCTCCTTCTCTGGGGAAAAATGAGGTCCCATCTGGAAATGAAGGCTTTGTCAGTTTTTTAGGCTTCAAGGGCTACTTTCCTGAGACTACCTTCTATTAGGCAGCCAAGATGGATACTGTTCTACTTTTCTTTACTGGTCCTCAGTTTCCCATTTCCAACACGATGTCTCTATATGAGAACCCTATTTCTCCCCCTACTTTTTTTTTCTTATTTCTTGAATACTCAATGCTAAGCATTATCACAATCCCTCTTATATCTCTCTAATCAGATCGATTTTTAAAAAGAGAGTGTTGTTGTTAGGTGCTGTTGAGCCAGTATGGAGTTGGTGTGTGACTCATAGCATCCCTGCGTACAAGAGGGGAAACACTATTGTCAGTGCTTCTCTGCTATTCGTAGGGTTTTCAGTGGCAGATTGTTTTTTGGGAGTAGGTTGCTGGGTCCTTCTCCCAAGCCTACAGCACCTGGTATTCCCTGGCGGTCTCCCATCTGAGTGCTAAACAGGTCCAATCCTGCTTAGCTTCCGAGATCTGATGGGGTTAGAAGCCACAGTGGTATGGTGCAGGTAAAAGAGAGTATAGAAAAAGTTTGTTAAAGATAGTACACCTTTAAGGAATAATTACTGGGAAAACCGAGGTACCTAGAGAAGCTTAGCTTTGCAGAGGAACTTGGAGAAACCTGTGTTCCCAGAGTGAATAAGCATAAGGATGTTTCTGTTGGGCAGAGGGGGAAGGTGGGGTGGGGGGAAGGTCAAGCAGGCTTTTTGAAGGAAAGGCACCCTGGGTAGACAGAGAAAGATGGAGTAGGGAGTAGGGAGAGACATGCATGTGGTTGCTAGAGAAAAAGGAAGAGAGGAGTGTGGAGCGGGAGTGGGTGGGAGAGAGACAGACAGAGAGAGAAAAGAGAGAGAGAGAGAGCGCGCGAAAGCAAACACAAGAGAACGAAAACACTTGTGGAAGAAGAGAGCCCAGATTTTTAAAATAACTGCATGCCCTATTTTGTTTTGTTGATATGTCAATTCTAAGATTCATCATAGTCTTTGTTGTATTGGAAATATTCACGTATTTATCTGGAGTGCGTGAACTCTGCATTTTCCATTTCAGAACTGATAGGGACTCAAAAGAAATTTGTTGAGCTGTATGAGATTAGGGAGATCACTCATGGAAATCTTTTATGCAAGAGGCAATTCTCACATACAGTTTTATGGATATCTTGAATAGAACCTTCAGGAAGTGACCTCTTTCAGAGATAGAAAAATCAGACTTGCCTTTTGAAGCAGTCTTAACAATTCAGTGCACATTAAATAATAAATACTTAGACTCTCTACCATTGGTTTGATAAAAGTATCTTTCTGTGGCTGTATCAGAGTTGTTATGACTTGGAGTAATGTTATATTTACAGCATTAATTATTAAATTTCCTTGGTGGCATAGAATGGTCAAAAGTCATGAATATGAAGCATATTTAAATGTGTCTGCTTTTTATCTAAGACATCTTGTGAACTGATTGTCCAGTTGGATAATTTCTTAGCATGTTTCAAGATTAAATGGGATAGGCTGCATACTGTCAAAGACTAGTATACTTGATTCTCATACTTGATTTTGTTTGTAAATCAGGGCTAGCCAGCATGTTTCTGTTAGGAAGAAAAGGGTACTATCATTTACTGCCTATCACTTGCAAAATGATTGTTTGAACTTAGGGTTTTTTTTTTTTTTAAATCCTTGTAGATTTCTCTCTGTTCCCTTTTTATGCCATTCCACTTTCCTTAATTCTTTTCCTCTTCCTCTTCTTATAAATGAAGCCACTTTCTCTAAGATATTATACCTTAGTATTATATAATTGTACTACATACATTGTGTTGCCTTTTCATATGAGGTCATTTCTATGAAATTATAATGGAAATGAAGTTTTTTTTTCGGATTTGTTTTATGTAGGAATTTTCAGATATTAATCTAACTTTTAGTTTCTTTGGAATTAAATGACTGCTTTTGTCTATTAATACTTCTGATGTAGTAAAGTGTTGGGTGAGTGTAATAATTTTGGTTCCATATTGAATGGGATTTATTTTTATCATCTGACATGTGGTGGAGACTAAACCTTTCAAACTTGTTTAAAAAGCAAATTTCCAGCTAGGTTTGGAGTTGCATTCCTATAATTCCAGTAACTCAGATGGAAAAGGCATGAGGATTGCAAGTTCGAGGCCAGAGTCAGCCTGTATAGTTTAGTGAGACCCTGTCTCAAGGTGAAAAATAGAAAAAGGGCTGGGGGGTACAGCCCAGTCATAAAGCACTTGTATGCTCAAAGGCCTGGGTTCAGCCCGCTAGTACCACATGCGTCCACAAAAAGAAAATTTCCTTAAGTCCTATCTCAAATTTATTGTATTTCAACAATATTAACTAATAAAAAGTATTTTGACTATATTATTTTAAGGTAAAATATTTTAACAGAAATTTTAAGTGAACTTGCTTAAGAGTAAATGAAAACATTGAAGGTAAGTTTCTGGAATATGATTATAAGTTTTTTTAAAAAATTATTTTGAAACATTAGGCAAGTGTTTATAGATAAGAATCATGTTATCCTTTGGTGCTATAGTCTTCAATCATAATACATTTAGTTTAGAGTGAAGAAAGTGTTTTTTTTCTTTTAAATCTCGAGTCTATAAAACCAAAAATTATTCCATGTAGCTCATGGTTTGACAGGTTTATGAAAGGCTTAAAAGATAAAGTTGTCAAAAGTGAAATATTGCATTCCCCATAGGATTTATGAAACTAGTAGCGATGGTGAAAAAAACCTGATGAGGTGGGAGAAATGACTCAGTTTTTTACTTTGCCTTCTCCAAATCTTATTTCCTTTCCCAGGTTAGGTCCCACATGAGAATTACAGCTTCCAGTATAATCATGGAATTAATTCAGAAGTCTAGCGCATTAAAAGTAAGCTTTTTGGCCCATACCATATAGGAACTTTCTGCCGCACTCCTTTTCTAGGATGGTTTAGGAGGAAGGGTCTCAGCGATGGATGCATCACACCACACCAAGCACCCCTTAGGTTATAGATCATCCTGTTTGTTATTTGTACGCCTCACTTTTAGAGCAGTGCTTTGCACACAGTGGGGCTTTGTTCATTCATTATTCAGTGCCTGGTGTTAGGTTCTAGAAAACTTTAAAAAATTGTTTTGCCTTTTTTGCTTTAAGGATTTGTTTTGCCTTTTTTTTTTTTTTTTTTTTTTGCTTTACTCTAATAAATCTTCCAGTTAATGCTTACATCTAGCTTTAATATTATCTAAATATCTATTAAAATTCTCAATGAGAACAGGAGCATAGCCTAGATTGGGAAATTGGTCCTGGGACAACCTTCAGAGGGTTTATTCAGATGACCCTGAACTCCACTACTGAGCCAGGGACCAAATATTCTCTCAGAATAGAGCAGGAAAAAAGCCAAAGGGGCATGTAGAGACTCAGGAGAGAAAAGATGATTTCGGCAGACAGAATTCTCATTTTAAACTATAGCCATGGCAGTTGATCCCTTGTATACTTTGTTAAGTCTTTCCTATAATGTAGGAGCAGCTGACATGGAATTTTACAGGTGAATGGATTATCACATGGTATTGTTGGTACCTGTCTTTGGAAAGCATATGCTTTAGGTTGAAGATTATTTATAAAACTCTTGGCCAAAATGGGACTGTAACTTTCCTTTTTTTATAATAAAATTCTTCACTGGACTTTTAATCGTTAGGCCTTGGCAGAACAGGATTGAATTTAGTTTAAAATAAGAATAAAACAATAAATCTCTGGGATTTGTTGCTCACAATGCAACTTTACTCTCTTCTAGTTTTAATTTGGTAAGATAAATTTATTTTCATGAACTACTTAAAAGAAGTAATGTGTTAAGCACGTTTATAGTTTCTTCAGAGATCTCTAGCTTTTGTTCTCAGGTTAAGAACATATTGAAATCAAGAACATATTGAAATTAAGTACTTTCAGTACTTAATCTAACTCCATATAACAGCTTATTCTTTTTAAAATATAAAATAATTCAGATATGCAGTCTTTCTCAGTTCATTTACTAGTTTTGTAAGGTTTTCCTAACTGTAAAGTTGAAAATTTTCAGAAGTTTTGCATTTGTTTGGGTTAAAATGAATTAATGTATATGTGAAGCACCTAACCTAGTTGGGTGACCCCTAGTGTTGTTGTTAGGCACCGTGGAGTCGAGTCCGACTCATAGAGACCCTATATACAGCAGATCGAAACACTTCTTGATTCTGTGCCAGGCACACGATCTTATTTATATTTAAGCCCATTGTTGCAGACACTGTGTCAATCCAACTGGTGGAGGGTTTTCCTCTTTTTCATTGACCTGCCATTCTCCCAAACATGATGTCTTTCTCCAGGCATTGATCTCTCCTGACTACATGTCCGAAATACGTAAGACGCAGTCTGGCCATTCTTGCTTCCAAGGAGCACTCTGGTTGCACTTCTTCTAGGACAGATCTTTTGGTTCTTTTGGCAGTCCATGGTATATTCACTAGACGTCTCCAGCACAATAATTCAAAAGCATCAATTCTTCTCCTGTCTTGTTCAGTGTCCAGCTTTCACAACGTATGATGTGATTGAAAATACCATGGCATGAGTCAGACGCACCTTCATCTTCAATGTGACATCTTTGCTTTTCAATACTCTAAAGAGATCTTTTGCCACAGCTTTTCCTAAACCAATGTGTCTTTTGATTTCTTGACTGCTGCTTCCATAGGTGTTGATTATAGAGGCAAGCAAATCAAAATCTTGGACTACCATAATCTTTTCTCCATTTATCGTGAAGTTGCATACTGGCCCAGTTGTAAGGACTTTTGTTGATGTTTAGTTGCAACCCATATTGAAGGCTGTGATCTTTGACTTCATCAGTAAATGTTTTAAATCTTCTTCACTTTTAGCAAGCAGAGTTGTGTCATCTGCATAATGCAGGCTATTAATGAATCTTCCTCCAATCCTGATGCCGTGTTCTTCCTCATAAAGTACAGCTTCTCAGATTATTTGGTCAGCATATAAATTGAAGAGATATGGTGAAAGTATACAGCCCTGACGTACAACTTTCTCAACTTTAAACCACGCAGTGTTTCCTTGTTCTATTCAAACAACTGTCTCCTGATTCACGTACAGATTCCTCATGAGTGTAATTCGGTGCTCTGGTATTCCCATTTTCTGAAGTGTTATCCATAATTTATTATGATCCATACAGTCAAATGCCTTTGCGTAGTCAATAAAACATAGATAGACATGTTTCTGATATTCTCTGCTTTTGGCTAATATCCACCTGACTTCAGCAGTGATGTCCCTGGTTCTCCACCCTCTTCTGAATCCCACTTGATTTTCAGGTAATTCCCTATCTGTATACTGCTGCATTCACTTTTGAATGATTTTTAGTAAAAATTTTGCTTGTGTGGATATTGGGTTTTCATTAATTAGTGATTGTATTATTGTTATTATTGGGTACTTTAACTAATTTGGATTTCTAGGGCATCATTTCTTAGGGTACAGTGAACCAATTCTATCCTCCAATATTTGAAACTTTCTTAGACTAAATTAACTACTGTGATGAATAAAGCGTATTTGTGGGGTGAGGTAGGGCAGAGGGCTTATTGACTTGTGTGCAAGTTCTTCTAGAGTTTTTGGATGTGTACTAGGAAGAGAAGGATGAAGCTTTGTGACATGTGCTGCACGGTCACCCTTAGTGACCAAACTAATTTGGAATGTTGTTTTGCTACTAATTTTGAGATGTGTTATTTTCTATACAGAGAATGTTGATCTGAATAAATTGCTTATTATCCTTTGCAAATTTCTAGAGTGAGAGGAACTGTCAATCAGTGTAAATCTTGCCCAGCACAATACTTTCTTTCATAGTCGTGGGGAGGAGGCCATAGCAAGATAACTACTTCTGGAGTAGAGCCAGGAGCCTTGTGTGACTCACAGGGTCCCCAATAGGACCCAGCTCTGGAGCCAGCACACTGGGAGCAGTGGTAGGGAGGCTTACAGTAACACAGTCCTGTTTATTGAGGCTACATGTCACAGAAAGGGCTTTAAGAATCAACTGCTTATCTTTTCAAAGAGAGGCCAGAAGCCATCCGTGTAGTTAACAGATTGTCGCGTAGTTAGTCTTTTGGTAACAAAAGCTGTGAGCAGTACTTCTTCAGTGAAGTCTTTCCTGGCCCCTCTTCCACTATAACTGATGACTATCTCCTTTGTACCTGAGTGTAGCTTTAACGTGTTTAATAACTTCTCAGAGCACCCAAAACCTGTTGTCACCGTGTTTCTCTCCCAGCTTGCCTGCACACTTCTTGATGGTGGCCCAAGAGTGTGCCATTTAGTGCAGATTGTGGAAGCTGAGGTTGATCCTCAGTGAATGGTAAACGCACATCTCCGAGTGTCTTGTGGAAACTGCAACACGAACTGTTGAGTGACAACCTTTTGACTGTAACAGTTCTTTAATGGAAACCTTTAGAGAGGCTATTCCCACCCCACATCACCCCATCATTCTCATTCTTCCTTCTTCTCTGCCATACAAAGCCTCTATTTCTTGTATTTCTTCTTTTTTCAGGAAGCTTTAAAATAGATTTCACTTTAGTTAGTAGTGATTAACGTTTAGAAACCCAAAGAAAGGTGAGAAATGTAAATTAGAGCTGGAAGTTTAGAGTTGGCCTCTGTTTAAGAAAAGAGAAAGACAGAATACTTGGGGATTGAACCCAGGGTCTTGCACATACTAGGCAACTGCTCAACCATTAAGCTGCACCCTCCACCCTTTATAAATATTTTTTTTTTTTTGAGACAGGGCCTTTCTAAGTTCTGCAGGCTGCCTCTGGCTTCAAACTTGCAATACTCCTGCCTCAGCTTTCCAAGTTGCTAGGATTATGGCACCTACCACTAAAATGTTGTTGTTGTTAGGTGCTGTTGAGTTGGTCCCACTCATAGTGCCACGCCCGGCCCTATTGTCAGTGCTTCTCTGCTATTCATAGGATTTTCACTGGCTGATTGTTTTGGGATTGCTTACGGGAGTAGATTGGCAAATCCTTCTCCCATTTTTGTGGTGCGAGGGATCAAACCCAGGGCCTTAGAAAGCATAGAGCAGCACTCTACCAACTAAGCTAAACCTCAGCCCCACCACTAAAATATACCATGTTTGTACTCTTTCCACAATTTTAGAGGGCTACAAAATCATATGCTGAGTAGAATTGTGTGTGGATTGGAGAGAGCTCTGCTCTCTAGACCAAGAATCCAGTCTGAGGGTGATTCTAATCCACACCTGATTTTGTTGTTGTTGTTGTTGTTGTTAGGTGCCGTCCAGTCCGTATCCGACTCATAGCAACCCTCATAGGGTTTTCAATGGCTGACTGTTTCAGGATTGCCTTGGGAGTGGATTGCCAGGTCCTTCTCCCATTTTTGCGGTGCTGGGAATTGAACTCGGGACCTCAGAGACTGCAGTGTAGTGCTCTACCAACTGAGCTAAATCCCAGCCCACCTGATGTTGTAGCCCTCTAAAACTGTTGAAGAATATTGAATATACCATGGACTGCCAAAGGAATGAGTCAGAACTGTCTCCATGGCACCTAACAACAAAGTAACTGTTGAAAGGTTATGGATTAGATTTGAGAATATATGGCATTATTTTTTTGAAGTTACAAAAACATTTTTGGATATTATTCTCATTTAAGATTCAGAAATTATGTTAATTTTAGTGACATTTTAGATTTCTTTCCTCAAGTGATTTAATTTGAAACCTCAAAATTTAAAACCTTAAACTTTTAGGTAAAGCTCATGTGAAGAAAGTGAGAGTTGTATTATAATTTTCAGGTTGTTATTACAAATATGCCTTTTATTGTATCATTTTGTATAGTGTTACTTAAAGATATAGAAACTGACCTTATTATCCTTATTAAAAAAGGTTTTATTGGGACTTTAAATGAAAATTAAAAGTCTTTTTTTTTTTTTTTTTTTTTTTTTTGTGGTACTGGGGGTTGAACCCAGGGCCTCATGCTTCCATGTTTTGCAAGTGCTGGACCACTGAGCTGCACCCTCAGCCTTTTTTTTTTTTTTTTTTTTTCCCCTTTTTGAGACAGGGTCTTGCTAAATTATGCAGACTGCTTCTGGTCTCAAACTTGCAATCTTCCTGCCTCTCTCTCCCGAGTCACTTTTAAGGCAAACAGAGGAGAGACCATTTGAGCTAGGAACTGGTTGGTGGGTTTAAGAGTGCTGTTGATTTATAAAAGTTTTATATTGTCCAGTTCTCTTACTGTCACTTTTCTTTTGTACTGGGCCTATATATTCTCTATTTTCTTGCCCACTAATAGCATCACTAAGGAGGCAGGGAAAAAAATTATATCATTAATACTAAAAGCTAGTAATTTAATTTGATTGAGTTTTAGAGTAATGTTGCAGTAAATTGCTTTTATACCTTTTACAGACAAAGTAACATGAATAGTATTTGTTTTGTGACTTTTTTGGTGACACATTATATCCACATGCAAATGCCTACATAAATACATGCATGCAATACATTTTAACATTTTAATACTTGCTTATGTGTTTTCAAGTAGTATATAGTAGCATTGATTTTTATACTTAATAGTGTATGGAAATTTTGCATTTAAGTGACTGAGACCTTTACATTTATGCTTAGTTTGCATATTGTTGGTTGAATTTAATACATCTTTCTCTAGTGCTTTATTATTTATAGGAAAGGCATTTTCCTGGTCACTATGGGAAATGTAATGATGCATGTACCCTTTTAGTGGATGACAGCCTCAGAGCCACCCTTTAGAAGCACAAGATTTTAGAATAGGTGGCAACTTTGGAGACTATTCATTTAGGAGTGTGTTTAAGCAGCATTTCCCTGATTCCTACCCACTTCAGCATCTCAACTGCTCAGTAAGTAGGAGGAGATGCTGGCCAGGTTTTTTGGTTCAGGGATTTACAAATTGTGGAGCTAAATTCTTTTAGTGGAAAATGACTAGAATGTCACACCATTTCCCTAAATAGAGACTGTCAAAGTATACTGCAAGTTGTTGCAAATATCATATCATATGTCATGTATTTGTACAGCAGTTTGTTGGTTTGTTTTTTGCAGTACTGAGGGACTTCACACATGTTGGGCAAGTGCTCTACTACTGAGCTGCACCCCGGGTCCTTAATTGGTTTTTATTTTGAGACAGGTTCTCACTAAGTCAGTGGGCTGTCCCTTGAGTAGCTGGGATTACAAACATGCACCATGGCACATGACTTTTTTTTTAAATTATTAAACATAGCTGAACTGCTACTTTTTAAATTAATTAATTAATTAATTAATTATTGAAACAAGATCTCACTACATAGCCTACCCTGGCCTTGAACTTCCGGTCTTCCTGCTCCAGCCTCCTGAATGCTGGGATTACAGGTGTGCAGCACCATGCCTATGGGTTGTTATATAAGACATACTAGAAATACATTTTTAATGTATTTTTTATTGTGGGGAAAAGAGTTTTTAAAAAGTGGTTCTAATGTGTTTACTCCCTTCTTGATTTAAACTTGGGGAGCAGCCATTGCTCCCTTCATCCCTAGAAATGCTACTTACTATCATGACCTGACTCCAAGGTAAAATATTTTCTATGTAGAAACCAATTTACATTTTCCCACAACACATGCTAATGGAAGATATGCAGTGAGATAGTTTTTTTATTATGCTGGTCTTGCTCACAAGCCTCTGGGTACAAAATGAAAAACTCTGGTGACTCTAACTGTTAATCTGTAAGTATTGTTTATGATGTGCCTAACTTGGTACCAAGATGTGATTTAGGCACCAAGAGAATTTGGATTATTTAATACTGCTTCATAATAAAAGTACTTATCAAATATTCATGTGGGCACATACAGAGGCATAATTGTATTCTTGTAATGCACAATATAAATACTAATATTGTTTTGGAGAATCAGCATGGTATGCTGAAGCCATGGTTTGGAAAAATGCATTGTAGTATGTTTTTATCTGTGGGAATTACTGGCATGTGTAACTGAGAGATTCTAAATACTGACTTGTTTACTTCACTTTTTATTTTGGATTAAATATGTTTTTTTAAATTACTGAATTATTATCCTTCTAAGATCTGTGGTAGAAGCTAAGTCATCATCCTTTTATAGAAGTTATTTTAATCATTATATCTGCTTTTAAAGATACATTTTAAAAACAGTATCTTCTGATAAAGGTAGTTTTAAAAATATTTCAATGGGGAGAATAGTGGATTAGATATTCATGTGCCCATTCCTCAGTTTAAACATTCCTCAAGTCCTCATTACTTCTAACCCACTCTTTTCCCTAGTGCCTGATTATTTTGATGCATTTCCTCTGTCATAACATTTGGTCCATAAGTATTTCAGTATGTATTTCTAACAAACATGGACTCACATTTTTAGAGAGAGAAAATAGGATCGTAAGAATCTTTTTGAAGAACATAATGAATTTCAAACACTAAAATTATGTAGGGGCTGTTAAGAGTTACATAAAGGAAAGTGAAATTTAAAATTGAGTAAATAGAAAAAAGAAATACCTTACAAGCAGTTGTACCAAAAAAGAAGGCAAAAGATACAGTGAATGAAAGTTACAGTGAATGAAAGAGCTGATTCATAGCTTTTAAAGCATCCACTCAGAAAAGGGAGAAATCAGCAATTTTGAGCAGGAAGTATATGTATGCATTATAGACAGGTTAGCCAGGAAGGAAAGCCAAGTGCCTTTCATACCATTTGAGATAGCAGTTCTGTTTCAAGACTTTTGAGGGAAAAAAAATCAAAGCTGGGCACAACGACTGCCAAACAAGATATTCACTGCAAAATTATGTATAGGAATGAAGAATTGAACATGATATATTAGTGGAATGATTAAATGAAGATAATATCTTTATAAAATAATATTTTATAACCATTAGAAATTATACTGTACTACTGTGGTGGCCAGTCCCATCAGGTCTCGGAAACTAAGCAGGGTTGGGCCTGGTTAGTACTTGGATGGGAGACTGCCTGGGAATACCAGGTACTGTAGGCTTGGGAGACAGACTTGGCAGCCCACTCCCAAAAGACAATCAGCCGTTGAAAACCCTATGAATAGCAGAGAAACACTGACAATACTGTTTCTCCAGTTGTACATAGGATCACTATGAGTCGGACACCTACTTGACGGCACCTACCAACAACAGAAATTATACAGTATAATTATAGTTGTATAAAATGTTTAATGTGTATTAAAGACCTGAACAAAATTTACTCAGGTCTTATTATGAATTAGCATCTAGACAATCTCTAGATGTTAAAATTTCAACAAACTTATTTCTTCATTACATTCATGTTGCTTTTATTATGTTTTTTTAAATTAAATTAAATTAAATTTTATTTTTTGAGGCAGGGTTTCACTGTATAGCCCAGGCTAGTCTGGAACTTACTATCTAGACCAGGCTGGCCTTGAACTTGTGTCAGTCCTTTTTCCTGAGCCTCCCAAGTGCTGGGATTACAGGTGTGCACCACCATACCCAGCTATTTTTGTTGTAAATTTTGTTATTTACCACGATATGTGATATAAATTAATAAATAATGCCATTTATTGAATTTGCTTACTATATATCAGATACCATATAAGTATTTTTCATTTTTTACACTGAATTTTCACAATAGCCCTAAGAGACTTAATCATCCTTATTGTATAGTTGAGGAAATGGAAGCATTCAGTCATGGTGTTAGTGAGTACCTTCATGATTTGAGTATGTTCTTCTGGGCTTATTTTATGCTTTCAATTATAATTTTTCTCCAACAACTGGAAAGATACTGTAAATATTGTTTTATTTTTCCTCTTCTTACTTAAAAATACATGGTGAGTATTATGCCATGTTAGTCAAGAATGTATGTGTTTTTTAATTGTTGAACGTTTCATCTTACAAATATATCATGAGTTTTTCCAACTGGCCTTTTGTTTTTGTTCTTTGACTTCTACAATATTTTATTCATAGGAATAACAGTACAATGAACATCTTTACAAAAAAATTTCTGTATACCATTCTGATAATCTTTCTAGAATTAGCTCTGAGAAAGGGCACTGTTGGGTGAAACACGCAAATTGTTTGGGGACTAAAAATTTGAGAGAAATAGGTCCTCTAAATCACCAGTGGGGATTTGTGCTTTCATGGTTTCTCTTTATAGAAGTTAGGCTTCTCTATGCTTGCTGGAGGCAATAAATAGAGAAAAGGTGGAGAGACAAACTTTGGAAATTAAATTGTGGCAGTACATCTGCTTTATGACCTTGAGCAGCTATTTATTTATTTATTTTTCTTTCTAATTTAAAATTAGAACCCTTTTGTTGCACATTATTGTATAAAAATATATCAAATCTACCTAAGAAATTTATATGAATTTTTGCTGGTGTGTGATCTTGTTAAAACTTAGGATCATAATCAGGTACAGCAAATTCTATTGTATGAGCCCTTAAGTTGGTGACATAAAAGGCACAACAGTTTGGTAGAAGTCTTTTAGGTGTTGCATTTAAAAATAAAAAGACAGATTTTCTAATATATCTCATATTACCCTTTTGTGGCTAGAAAGAATAAAAAAGTTTTGGCTAATTAATCAATGTTGTGGTGATTGTTGTTAGGTGTCATCAAGTTGAGTCTGACTCATAGCAATTGTATGTAAAATATGACGCTGGGGCATGCACATGATTTTTTTTTAAGTTTAAGCTTATTGTTGCAGACACTGTGTCAATCCATCTAGTTGAGAGGCTTCCTTCTTTTCATTGATATACCACTATCCCAATCATGATGTCCTTCTCCAGGGATTGGTCCCTCCTGATATTCCAAAATATGTAAAACACAGTCTAGCTATCCTTGCTTCCAAGGAGCCATCTCGTACTTCTTCTAGGATGGACCTGTTGGTTTTTTTGACAGTTCATGGTATATTCAATATTTGTCTCCAGCACTATAATTCAAAACCATCAATTCTTCTCCTGTCTCCCTTGTTCAGTATCCAGCTTTCATAAGCATATAATGCGACTGAAAATATCATGGCTTGAGTCAGGCACACCTTCATCTTCAATGTGACATCTTTACTTTTAAACACTTTAAAAGAGGTCTTTCACAATAGCTTTTCCCAGTGAAATACGTCTTTTGATTTCTTAACTGCTGCTTCCGTGGGTGTTGATTGTAGAACCAAGTAAAGCAAAATTATGGCCAACCTCAATTTTTTCTCCATTTATTGTGACATTGCTTACTGATTCAGTGGCAAGGATTTTTATTTTCTTGATGTTGAGGCACAATCCACTGAAGGCTGTGTTGTTTGATTTTTATCAGTGAATGGTTCAAATCATCTTCAGTTTCAGCAAGCAAAGTTATGTCATCTACATAATGCAGGTTGTTAATGAGTCTTCCTCCAGTCCTGATGCCATGTTCTTCTTCATTAAGTCCAGCTTCTTGGATCATTTGCTCAGCCTAGAGATTGAAGAGAACAGTGAAAGGATACAGCCTTGTTGCACACCTTTCCTGACTTTAACCCAGGCAGTGTTTCCATGTTCTGTTCAAATGACTGTGTTCTGGTTCAGGTACAGATTCCTCATGAGTACAATTAAGTGCTCTGGTATTCCCATTCTTCACAATGTTATCCATAATTTGTTGTGATCCACACAGTCAAATGCTTTTGCATTGTCAGTAAAACATAGATAGACATCTTTTGGGTATTCTTTGTTTTTGGCCAATATCCATCTTATGTCAGCAATGATGTCCCTGGTTCCACACCCTCTTTTGAATCCTGCTTAACTTTCTGGCAGTTCCCTGTTAATATACTGTTACAGTGGCTTTTGAATGATTTTTAGCAAAATTTTACTTCCATGTGATATTAACAATATAGTTTGATAATTTCCACATTTGATTGGATTCCCTTTCTTGGGAATAGGCACAGATCTCTTCCAGTCAGTTGGCCAGGTAGCTGTTTTTCGAATCTCTTGGCATAAACAGGTGCGCACCTCCAGTACTACATATGTTTGTTGAAACATCTCAATTGGTAATCCCTCAGTTCCTGGAGCCTTATGTTTTGCATATCAATGCCTTCAAGACAGCTTTCACTTCTTCCTTCAGTACCATTGGTTCCTGATCATAGGTAATCTCTTGAAATGGTTGATTATCCGCCAATTCTTTTTGGTATAACAACTCTGTGTATTCCTTTCATCTTCTTTTGATGTTTCCTGTATCATTTAATGTTTTTCCTGTAAAATCCTTCACTATTATCACTTGAGCTTGAAGTTTTTCCTCAGTTCCTTAAATTTGAGAAATACAGAGCTATTCTTCCCTTTTGGATTTCTATCTCCACCTCTTTACACCTGTCATTATAATATTTTATTTTGTCTTCTTGAGCTGCCCTTTGAAATCTTCTCTGATTCTTTAACTTCATCATGTCTTCTGTTTACTTTAACCACTTGATGTTCTTGGGCAAGTTACAGAGTCTCTTTTGACATATAATTTGGTCTATTCATTTTTTCCTTTCTTTTAATACCTTTTGCTTTGCTCATGAATGATGTCTTTGATGTTATGCTGCTTGTCTGGTTTTCAGTCATTAGTGTCTAATGCATCAAATCTATTCTTCAGATGGTCTCTGAACTTAAGTGGCATATACTAAAGATCATACCTTGTTTCTTGTACATTTGTTCTAATTTTTTTCATTCTCTGTTTGAACCTGCATATGAGTAGTTGATAGTCTGATCCACAATCAGCACCTGGTCTTGTTCTGACTTCTGATATTGAGGTTTTCCATCATCTCTTTCTGCAAATGTAGTCAGTTTGGTTCCTGTATGTTCCATCTGATAAATTCCATCTGTATAGTTGCCATTTATGCTAGTGAAAAAACATCTATTTACAATGAAAAAGTCATTGGTCTGGCAAAATTCTATCACTTGATCTCTGGCATTGTTTCTGTTACTGAGACCATATTTTCCATCTACTGAGCCGCCTTCTTGGTTTTGAATTTTTGCATTCCAATTACCAGTAATTATCAGTGCATTTTGATTACATGTTTGATCAATTTCAGACTGTAGAAGCTGGTAAAAATCTTTTCTATCTTACTTTGTGGCATTATTGGTGGATGTGTAAATTTGAATAATAGTCATATTAGCTGACCTATTTTGTAGGCATATCAGTATTATCCTATCACTAACAGCATTGTACTTCAGGATGGATCCTGAGATGTCTTTTTTGATGATGAATGCAATCCTATTCCTCTTTAATCTGTCATTCCTGGCATAGTAGTTCATTTGTTGTTGTTGTTGTTAGGTGCCATCGAGTTGGTATCCAACTCATAGTGACCCTCATAGGGTTTTCAATGGCTGACTGTTTCGGGATTGCCTTTGGAGTGGATTGCCAGGTCCTTCTCCCATTTTTGCGGTGCTGGGAATTGAACTTGGGTCCTCAGAGACTGCAGCACAGCGCTCTACCAACTGAGCTAAATCCCAACAACATAGTAGATTATATGATTATCTAATTCAAAATGACCCATTCCAGCCCATTTTAGCTCACCCAGGCCTACAATGTTGAGGTTTATGCACTCCATTTCACTTTTGACAATTTCTAATTTTCCTAGATTCATACTACATCTATTCCATGTTCCAATTATTAATGGATGTTTATAGTTGCTGCTTCTCATTTTGAGTCATGCTACATCAACAAATTGAGGGCCCTGAGGCTTTACTCCATTCTTTTATTTCATTCTTTGAGGAAAAATATTTCTTCTCCAATTGTCTTTTGAGTACCTTCCAAACTGAGGGGCTCATTTTCTGGCACTATATCTGACAGTGTTTCTCTGCTATTCATAGGGTTTTCATTGGCTCATTGTTTCTGGAGTGGGCTGCTGGTCCTTCTCCTTGGTCTATCCTAGTCTCAAAGCTCAACTGAAACCTGCCTTCCATGGGTGACCCTGCTGGTATCTGTAATACATGTGGCATAGCTTTCAGAATCACAACATCACTCAGGCCCTTACAGTATGGCAAACTGACAGACAGCTGGGAGGAATTAACTGATCATTTTCATTAGGTGACTGAGGTTTTATTTTGTGTTTCTCCTGTTCATCTCTTCTAGAGACTCTGTGGGCAACTTCTGCAAAGACTACCTATAGGTCTGAGTGAGAACAGGAACATTTTTAACTTAAGGAGTCCAGAGAGTAATGAAATCAGAAAGAGAAAGTCTCCATATGAAGCTATGGAAGAGTTTAGGATTAGATTATTTGAAAAGGCCAAAACTGAGAAAGGATAATTTGACAGTCTGGAAGTTCTTGACAGGCATGAATAGAACAACAACAACAACAAACATAGTTCTATTTTCATTTGCAGTCTGTAAGTGCTTAAAGAACAAAAAATGAAGTACTTTTTACTATGAATAGGAAAATCATAAAACTATTTAAACAGTACAGATAGAAGGTAAGTACAGTATAAGGAAGATTTTTATCAGGGGCTTTTAATCCATGACTATTGTTTGGATCAGGAAAGCTTATAACTAACTCAGAATTAGGTAAGTGTGGGTTTTGGAAGGAGAAGTCTTCATTTTCTTAGATTTGCAAAGGAATAACTTCAAAAAGCTTAAATTCCCAATAAGATGTAACTCTGCAAGGCTTGGATTTTTGTCATATTTACTCTTTTGTCTCTGGTTCTTGGCAGATGGTTCTGCTAAATAAATATTTGTTGAATGTATGATTTCTGTAAATATATGTAGAGTAAAGTTGTAGCACTGTATATTTAGAAATAGGGGACATTCCAGGTAGATTTTTTTACTTGACTATTTCTAATTTGTCCCAAAGTTTTCTCTTGGTGTTTATGTCTAGATCAGTATGTAAAATAGCATTTACATAATGCATTTTTGGTCCAGTTCCATGTTTTTTCCTGTGCCAACATAGAAATATAACAGGAAAATTAGCCTAAAAATATATATTCATTCACCAATACATAAGAAAATTTGTACTCTGATGCTATTTTCATTTGATTCAATAATGAAACATTTTATAAAAATCTTTATCTTAAAATTGTGAATGGAAAATATGCTGATTGGTTTCCTTAGATCAAGTAGTGTGACAATAATTGCTATTCTGGCTAAAAATGCAAAATTAACAGAATGTTGGCAAATTTACCTGCAGAGAACATTGCTTTATCAGCAAGAGATTTAGATTTTTTGCAGTGAAGCCCAATTATTCTAACTTAGTATCATTATACAGCATTTTTAGCTGGTCATTTGATAGAATTTGTGATTGTATTCACCAGCATAATGTTTCTGTAGTCTTTAAAATTGAAATTTGGGAGAAGGTTATAAAGAATGAGAAGTTTAAAATGTAAATCTATATTTTTAAAAAAATTATAAAAAGTATGGCATTTCTAAAATGATTAGAAAATAAGTGAATTAAAGATTGAAGTGTATGGTCAGTTTTATGAACCATTCATTTTCTTTGGTAATTAAGGGATGACCGTAAATTGTTTATAGTATCTTAATGATTTTTACCAGTTAGACTTAAAGGATATGTGTTTACTGTCCACATATGATTATTTGTGAGTGCTTTTTTCATGTTTTTCATAATCTTTAGTGGATTAAAGAATTACTACAGTTTGTTTTCCATAATTATTTTGATATCATGGGTAAGAGTTGTGGTTTAAGTGTATTTGAAGACCATTGTAGCCTTGCCTTCAAAGGTACCAGAACATTTACATCATTTTTGTTTTTTTACATCATTTTCTGAGGCCTTGCAAGATTCCCAAATAATTTTAATAGAAGAACAGGAATTGGCCTTCATAGATTCCATGTCTTGCAATGTAGTTACTTTCTTTAGTTGAAATATGATGAATTTCTAGGTCACCACATACATATTCTGGTATTCAAATGATAGCTGATACATTTTGAAGCCAGTTTTAGAGTTTTGCCTTGGAATGTTCCCATATCATTCTATACAAATGTCAACCTTGCTACAACTTTTGCCTAAAATCTCAGTGCACAGGGACTCCAATCCTTTATGAAGCTGACTTTTAATTACCTGATAATTAGCTTGTTGTTCTTTAACATTGAGTTCAAATCTACCTTGTGCTAGGCCTGTAAATTTCTTCTTCTCCTCTTCAAATTATGAAGTATTAGAAGCACACAGATATGTTGAGAATACTACAAAGAACATTAATGAAATTCATTTGCTCATTTTGCATTTTTACTTCAATTATTATTTCCTATATTAATGAATATCAGACACACCCATCAAATGTCTCACTAAAATTAAGACAATTCAAATTTCTGGCATTTCTGTTTAACTATCCTACAAATTCTTTTCAAAAAGGGAAGAAGGTTAATATGTTATCTGAACACCCATTTTAGTTATGGACTAAAAGTGAAGCAAGGCTCTCCCTAGAGGACTTCTTTTTCCCTGAGTTCTTCCCACGCACTCCAGCTGGTTTATTTATTGCACATGGAAGCATCTAGATCATTACTACAGATGAAAATACCTGCCCTTCAAATTTTCCTTTATTTGGCTGTTTACAGCCTTTTTTTCAGTATTATCAAATACTAACTGGCCTCCTTGCTTATTTGATCTTTTTCTTTTTAAATTAGACCTCATAGCATTGATCAGGGCTGGGATTTAGCTCAGTTGGTACAGCACTGTCTCTGAGGTCCCTAGTTCAATTGCCAGCACCGCAAAAATGGGAGAAGGACCTGGCAATCCACTGCCTAGGCAATCCCGAAACAGTCAGCCATTGAAAACCCTATGAGGGTCGCTATGAGTCGGATACTGACTCGACTCGACGGCACGGCAAAGCATTGATCATGTACACATCATGACCACATACAGTTAACCTAACTTTGCTGGCCTTCACTGTCCAAAGAGTAGTATTATAAAAGAAAAACTACTCTTCTCACAGGTAATGTCCCCAAATCAGTCAGCTTTATGAATCCCATGTTAAATATGCATTAGGCCATGATGAGAAAGTGATTCATATGCAAGAAAAAAAAAGCCCCCTGTGTTTTGGGAAACAAGCAAACAAAACCCTTCTAAATCACCGCCCTGCTAAAAATGATGATAACCTATAAAGAAGGCCAGACAAGTATTAACCAAATTATTTTTCAGAGTAATCAAAGGCTTATTTATTTTATCAAAAGTGGAAAGTTGAGAATTGGAAGGTAGTAGTGTGTCTGTTGAAGAGGAATTAAAAACTTCTGAACAAATACTGAGAAGTCTTCAAATAAGACAGTTTTATGATGATGTGGTTATAAGAATAAACACATAAAGGGCACGGCATTAGAACTGGCTACATTTGGAACAAAAGATTATTCAAAAGTAAAGCAGAATGAAAGAGCTAAGTATGGTGGTACAAGTCAATCCTACTTGGAACATTGTATTATTCCTATAATTATACTCTAGAGTGATTAATTTTGTGACTTGTCTCAAAAGATAAGGTGAAAATAATTTGTTTCATTAAATATTGTCCAATGCATGACTGTACATAAAAGACATGAGCTTTATTTGCTTGTTGTTGTTGTTAGGTGCCTTCAAGTCGGTATCCGACTCATAGCAGCCCTCATAGGGTTTTCAATGGCTGAGTGTTTCAGGATTGTCTTGGGAGTGGATTGCCAGGCCCTTCTCCCATTTTTGCGGTGCTGGGAATTGAACTCGGGTCCTCAGAGACTGCAGCACAGCGCTCTACCCACTGAGCTAAATCCCAGCCCAACAAGATAAGTAAGGGCTGGCTGGGGCTTAGCTCAGTTGGTAAAATGCTGCTCTGCCTTCTCTGAGGACCCAGGTTCGATCCTGAGCACTGCAAAAACAGGAGAGGGGAATGGCAATCCTCTCCCAAAGCAATCTTGAAACATTCAGCCATTGAAAACTCTATGAGGGTCCCTATGAGTCCCAACTGGATGGCACCTAACAAGATAAGTAAAATATTAAGAATTATGGCAAAATTGTAGACATAATATTGATAATAGGTTTGAAAGTATTTGATTAGGTGATAAAAAATTCTAGTAAGTCTGAATGATATTATGAACAAGTACAAATGAGCTAATGTTTTGTTGATTTTACCAGATTTTGAGTTTTGAAGATTTGGCCTTAGTCATGATACAGTTGAGCATGCCTCTGTGCCCATGGAACATTATGTTTTTATAACTCAATTAAAGGGATTTCAAATTGAGAGTTAAGCACAAAGGTGATATTTCAGAGAGTTAGCCCTTTCTTTTGGGTTGGGTAGTAATTTGATTAAACACACAAAGCGGGGAAGGATGGAGGGAGACTGGTTATGATTAAAAATGAGGCTGATTTGAGTTTCAATGCCAGCTTTTAAATTTTAGCCTAAGTGGTTATTGAAAAATGCCAAGATCTTTAATAGTAGTAAACCATGGAATGTGCACAACTACATGTGAGTCCTAACAAATGGTAAAAGGACAACTCTCTGTAGTTATTGGTTTTATTTTTAGTAACCATCAAAATAATTACACAGTAATTCTACAGTAGTTCATCATCCAAGATCTCCTCAAAATTCTTATAATTAGATTTGGAAAACATGCATCTCTGATGTTATCTGTAGATGATATATTATGCTTAGGAAGTGTAGACACTATTTTGCAAATTTATATTTCTTTTAGTGAATAAGACAGTAAAATATTAAATGTGTTATTGAGTAAGGTATTGTTGCATGAGTTTAGGGATTGACTTGCAAAACTATTACTTGTCATTACAAAGAGAAGGAGAGGAGGAAACCTGTAGATTAAGAAGAGATTTATGGGACATAGTTAAAATTGTCACTGATTTTGTTTAGATTTGAATTAGAACTGTCAAAAAGACACTTAAGAGACTCTTGGGACTTTGAACACTGATTGGTAGTTAATGTTATAAAGAAAATTATTGTAGGTATTATAATGGAGTTGGTGAATGTTAGAAAAGTAAGCCTTTGTCATAGATAAACATTGAATTATCTACAGATCAAATACTTGGATATATGGAATTTGCTTCAGAATATTCCAGACTGGTGGAATATAAAGATAATGAATGAGATATAAATGAAATAGGATTTTTCCTGAGTTAAATTTTAAAACTGGAAATAATGAGGGGTTCGTGATACTATTTTAAATAATTGTGCATTAGTTTGAAATTTTTCATAATAAAAACAAAAATGTAATGCATCATTATTGGAAGATGATAACTATAGTACTAGGTCACTCTGGTATATAATCAGAAGTGAGAATGGATATGAGTGACAAAAAAAATACTTATTATAAACATATTTGACATGAAAATGTTTTTTGTTTTTCTTCAGAGCCGAAGCCATTTATTTGACTCTTGGATGATTAGCCTCTAAATGCTTACTGCTCCAAACAGTTCAGTTGTCACATGGTCAGGATTAGATGAACCAAGTTACCACCAAGAAATCACTGTCTCAAGTGACGCGGTAAGATTATGGCAAATATTCTAAAGATTAAGTAGTGATTGAGGTCTAAAAAGATTTTTAAATGCTATGTTTTGCTTCCAGCTTCTGTTATAGCTTTCTTTTGTGTGTGTGGTGCTGGTGATCAAACCCAGGACTTCAGTGCATGCTTAGCAAACACTCTACCAACTGAGCTAAACTCCCAGCCCTATTATAGTTTTTTTCTTTTTCTTTTTTTTTTTTTCTGTGGTATTGGGGGTTGGACCCAAGGCCTTGCACTTGCATACTCTGCAAGTGCTGGACCACTGAGCTGCACCCTCAGCCCATTTTTTACTTTTTGAGACAGGGTCTCGCTAAATTACACAGACTTCCTCTGGTCTCGAACTTGCGATCCTCCTGCCTCCGCCTCCCGAGCCACTGGGATTACAGGTGTGCGCCACTGCGCCCCCCTTATTATAGTTTCCTGATCCCTAACTATTACAGTAAGAGTTCTGTGTTAGTCAGGTTTCCATTACTATAATGAAATACCTGAGATAACTTACCTGAGATAACTTATTAAGAAAAAATGTTTATTTTGGCTCATAGTTTTGGAAGTTCCAGTCCCTGAATGACTGGCCTCATTGTTCTGGGCCTGTGGCAAGGCAGCACGTTATGGTGAGGAACACGTAGTGGAGCAACACTGCTCGCACGATGGCCAGGAAGCAAAAGAGAGGGAAGAGAGGATCTGAATCCCACAATCCTCCTAAGGCAATGTCCTAATTTCCTTCCAGTAGGCCCCACCTCTCAAAGGTTCTGCCACCTGCCAAGAACATCGAGCTGGGAACCAATCCTTTATCATGGTTCTCTGGAGGATGTTTAAGATATGAACTGTAGCAAGTTCAAAGTTGTGTTAATTAAAGTGTTTGTTGTTGTTGTTGTTAGGTGCCGTCGAGTCGTGTCCAACTCATAGCGACCCTTATCAGGTTTTCAATGGCTGATGGTTTTCGGGATTGCCTCGGGAGTGGGTTGCCACGTCCTTCTCCTGTTTTTCTGGTGCTGGGAATCGAACTCAGGGACCTCAGAGACTGCAGAGCTGCGCTCTACCAACTGAGCTAAATCCCAGCCCAATTAAAGTGTTTAGAAATACCAAAAAGTAAAGAAGGTTTTCCTCACAGATTCAGCTAGAAATGGATGGGGTTTTGTTGGGGAAATGCCATGCTTTTTTCCCCTTTCTTTGTCTTAGGTGGGTGCTCAGGAAGCTGATCATGAAAAAGCATGTCGCTTCTAGGATGGTTTTTAGAGCTTAACAGCTGTAAAGAGGAGGATGAGACAGGAAGGAGGTTGGGGAGAGGAAATTGAACCCTAGTGCAGCCTCAAGAAAGCTTTGGCCTACCCTACAGGGTATATTACATCTGTAAGGGTAGATTTCCATTCTAATAGTGAGTTTGGAGGTGGAGACATTTCTCAGTGCCTTTGTATCTTTGTATCAGTATAGAAGCTGCTTAGCAAGTATTTGTGGAATGAAGGAAATCTGAGAAAAATCTTGTGGTCTCTTCTATAACATCTAATCCTTGCTGCACTTTACTTCACTCCCTTCCTTTCTGCAGTTGAAAGAACAGTTTAGAACAATGAGTTTAATAGTGACACAGCTGGTTATCCTCTGTATCATGAACAAACATGAGGGTGACCTTCTGGGATTAGGATGTGTTATATACCACTGTGTTTCTGGAGTCCATAGATAAGACCTGCAGAGGGGCCCACAGCAAACAACAAACCTAGGGTGTAAGGAACACAAGATCATATTCACAGAGCAAGCCACAGAGCACCTGGAAAACACATGCAGGCATATGAGGGCATACAGTTTATGGTTCGAACCAGTTGTTTTTTCTGTTTGTGGTAATACTAATTTTATTCATTTTAGGCTCAAAGATTAAGAGAGAATGTGCTTCTTAGAAGTGTTTTTTAAAAACTTTTTGTTGTTATCATTTTCCGATAGTCCTGCTTTATGGCAAGAAATTTAAGTCTTTTACTTCCTTTTTTTTAAATACCATTTTTTACTTGGACAGCATTTACATTAGTACTTTAAATATTCTCTGACATTTAATGCTATATTAATGCTTTACTATAAAAGACCTTCAAATGATATCTTTTAAATGAATGAAATAAGAAATAGTTGGTTTTATAAGTAATATGGTAGGAGATAAGGATAAAAAACTAATCTGTTTTTTTATCCTTATTAGATTTTTATCCTTATTCTCCTACCACATTACTTATAAAACCAACTATTTCTTACTTCATTCATTTAAATTTACTTGTTTTTCCTTTCTCTTCTCCCTTCTCCTCTCCCCTCCCTTCTTCTTTCTTTCCTTTCCCTTCCTTCTCTCCTCTTTTACTTTTCACCAGTATTAGGGGGTGTTGAATCCAGGATACATACTAGGCAAGTGTTCTGCCACTCAGCTGCACCACCAGCCCCTTTTAAAATTTTCTTTTCTTCTCTTTTCTTTTCTTTTCTTTTTTTTCTTTTTTGCAGTACTGGGGGTTGAACCCAGGACCTTGCACTTGCATGCTTTGCAAGTGTTGGACCACTGAGCTGCACCCCCAGCCCTTTTTTTTTTTTTTTTTTTTGAGACAGGGTCTCGCTAAGTTATGCAGACTGCCCCTGGTCTTGATCTTGCAATCCTCCTGCCTCCACTTCCCCAGCTGCTGGGATTATAGGCGTGTGCCACAGCGCCCGGCAAATTTTTTTTCTTTTTGAGACAGGGTGTTCCTATGTTGCACAGGCTGCCTCTGGCCCCCAACCTGTGATCCTGCTTATTTTTCTCTTACTACCATTTTTTCTGATATCTAATCTTTATAGCTATGTAAATAATTTTCTTCATGTTGAGTATTAGAAAAGTGAGATTTTGCATGTGTTTCACTAAGTGAATCTGATTTTGGAAATTATTATTAAAGCGTGTGTCTTTTGAAATTAAAATACGATTTTGTAGGGTCATTCCTCCCTTCTGTTGCCTTTATTTCTTCATTTCCTTCTTGTTCACTGAGCGTCCCCACCAGAGGGCAGGCCAAGGTAAGGAAGAGAAGTAGATACTCACTTTGATTTTCAAAGTCATTTATAGCCAACCTTTCTCTTGGCTGTTTTGTCATACTTCTGGATTACATTAAAGCAGTTGGACCAGCTACTTATTGTGGTTTTAAAATATTTATTAGAGCACGCAATTATTTTGAAAATAAATTATATAATGTTATTGTGTTTATTGAATTTAAATATTTATACTTTAAATTCTTCAACTTTATATTCTTAGATATATCTATTTTAAATTATCAATTATTTTTTGGTACTTTGTGCCAGGGTTTCTACCACTACTAATAATAGGTATGATTGATGGTAATAAGGAGGAATTGTGTGTGTTTAAAAAGTACATTGGAATGAAGGTTTTCAATAACCCCTTTCCATGTTCTGTAGATGTTGTTCTTCCTGAGGTCTATTAGTGAATTTTCAAAATGAAAAAATTATCTTTTGAATACAAGTTACTGTGTCATACCTCAGCTCGAAGTTTATTTGGAAGAAAGACCAAAGTAAATTTGTCTTTATATTATGGCAGTGAAGGTCTTCAAAGTGTAATTGTTAAACTAGATGGTGCTAGACATTTTATGGTCTCAAGATTGCTGTTAACACCCATTGTACAAGTATATGTACTCATGAGGTGCAGTTTCATAGTCTAGAACTGTTTGGTTTGTTATCAGCACTAACAGTAAATGTCCTAAAAATCAGCTTCCAAACAGCTGCTGGTTGACCGGCTGGGCTTTAGCACCGCCCAATTTCACATGACATTTCCTTGCTCTTTGACACAAATAGTGAACCTTAACTTTTCATCAAGGAAGTTGGTACAGGCATCCTTCTGTGTGCCTAGGGGCTAGTAATGTGAGAAGAATCTTAAAATGGACTTTTTAAAGAGAGTTGTTCCTCCCATTCTTTCTGGAGACATGATTTCGGATACTAGAGATAGGATTCAGGAGAGTTCCCCCAAATTACTCAAGATGAGACTTCTTGGTTCGCTTTCATCAGAGAGGACAATAGATAATCAAGATGGAAATAATCTCTACCGGTATCATTCTGACAGAGATCAACAACAACTAGGTAAAGTAAAAATGTTTTACTTACCATCTTTTCAAAGAGTACTTTAGGAAAGCAAAATTATTTGTACAACTATGAATTCTGGTGAGTGTGAATCTTTCTTGAAGATTTTTAATATTTAAAATTTATTTTCAAAATAAAGTAACTATATTTGACTTAAATTTTTTAAAACTGAAATTTTTGCTTTTAGAGGAAGAAGTATTATTCTATAAAATAATATAAAGTCCTTAACAAAGCTGGCGGTTTTGATGATTTTTGGAAAATATCTTGATGAAGTAGTATTTAAAAATGTTATTAAAACTTGTAGGATATGTATAAAAAAGGAAGATATTGAAATTTCTCTGTCACTGTAGCAATGACTTGAAGTTTGTTTAAAATGTGTCCCATTGTTTTGTTCTAAAGATAGCAAATATTTGGGGTCAATTATTAAAAAGTATTTTAAGGAGCACAATATATCTTAGTAGTACAACGCTTAGTGAGGGTCTGAGTTTGATATCCACCACTGCAACAACAAGAATGAAAATCTTTGAATATATGATGATTATTTTGCCCCAGAGTACTTTTGTTATAAAAGTCAATTTTGAGCAAGGCAAAGAAGTGTGCATGCCTGTAATCCCAGCGACTTGGGAGGCTGAGGAAGGAGGATTTTGAATTAAAAGTCAGAGGCACGACTTCATGAGATCCTGTCTTTAAACAAAATAAAAAATAGAAAAGGGGATGGGGTGTGGCTCAGTAGTAGAGGGCTTGCCTAGCATGCATGAGGCTCTGGGTTCAATCCCCCTCCCCTAGTACTTTGAAAAAAGGCAAAAAAAAACCAACAAAAAACACCTAAAATTTTGCATATGGTAACTAGCAAATAGAAAAGCGCTTTCAATTTTGAAATCTCTGATTAAAACACTTTTAAACATGTGTATTCACATTTTTATTAGAATTAAAAAATGAGATGTATTATCCAAATGGTTCTGATACTTGCTTTTTATTTACTGCACTGTAGACATCTTTCTATCTCATTTAAAGTATACTTGTATGAATACAAGAACTTATTCATCTTTAGTTCTTGAAGAGTTAGAATGAATTCAACTTTTAGTTATACAACTATTATGTAATTAATATTCATTTATATATCAATTTATACTATTGGAGGATTATTTCTTAGCACAAATTTCTATGTGCATTTAAAATTTGGATAGACACTGTTATGTTACCTTTAAAGCATTTCTCAAATTAGGTCCCCCAGTATAGGACATTAGATTCCTTGTTAGTTTATATTCTCTCTAACACTATTTCAAGTCAGTTTTAAAAATACAGTTGTATTTAGGAGATATCATACTTTCTGCTTTAAAAATATCAATTATGTAAAAGAATGAAAGCACTTTTAAGTTTTAATATGAAATATTCATGGATATTTTCATTTATTGGTAGTAGGAGTCATCTGTTTTATGCTATTCATTTTTCTGGGTCTGTGAAGTGGAGATCAGACCACTGAGGGGTTGTTAGCTCTTAATTTCAATAAAAATCTATGAATCGGTCACCCGAGTTTTGTGTTTACCTGTGTACGTAAGTGAAAATATCCGTATGTACAGTTCCATAAATTATTAAAAATGTACTCTTCCTTTTACTTTCAGTCTTGAATCATTCAGTTGTTTGCTGTCCCACACCCTGTGTGATTGGACTTGGACTTGATGTTTGAATGTAATGTTCCATGCCCACTTATGTGGCACTTTTTATTTCTAAACTTAGTCTTTTTGTTTTTTTTAAAGATTATCTTATACTCTTTTGAGTGTAACATACACATTACAAAGTGTCCTAATTAGATTTTTAAATTTATATTACTTCGTAAATAAGGATTCCATGATTAAGAATTTTCTATAGTATAGATCTTGAACTAATCAAGGTCAAAACAAAACAAAATAAGGGAATACTAAAGAATCTGAGCCTTCAGCCTTTGCCTGGGAATCCCACCAGATACTTTAGGCTTGGGAGAAGGACCCAGTAACCCACTCCCAAAAATCAATCTGCCATTGAAAACCCTATGAACAGCAGAGGCATTGACAATAGTTGTTGTACATAGGGTCACTATGAGTTGGATACTGATTTGACAGTACCTAACAACAACAAAGAATCTGATATTTTTTGAAATTTCTGAGACTGTAATGCAGGTTCTTTGTAGAATAACTCCACCAATTTTTCTCTTCAAAAATAAAATTTGACTTCATGGAATGACTTTTAAGATTAATTTAAAGGACTTTGGTGATTTATGCAGAGAATTTGGTTAACATGGTTAGTCTTTAAATTTCAATTTACTGATGAAAGTCTTTCTCTTCTTTATTCTTTTAGCATATATTAATTGTGCAAAAGAATGAGTTTTATTATGACATTTTCATGCGTGTATATAATGTACTTTGGCTTTTGGACCTCCTTCTCTACCCACTGACCCCCAACCTCTTCCCAAATAGTGCTGCTTCTAATGGAAGTTCTTCCCTTGGATTTCAAGATGTGACACTTTGTATTGTATATAAGAACAGATTAGAAGCAAGAAGTAAGATTCAGTTATGCTGAGATGCAAGAACCTACATACACTGGTGATTTTGGTACAGAAATGATGCTGTCATTTAGCCAGAAGCTATGAAAATATGACTGGAACAGTTCACCTAAGG
>VMDO01006920.1:75739-95783 GCA_007922755.1 Pedetes capensis | reverse complement strand
ATTATATCCTTACTAATTTTTTCCTTCCCCTCTTTTCATGTATTCACACAATTACATCCTATATTTTGAGATTTTCCTTTCCCTCTCTAACCTTCTACATTATTTCCTCTCCCTATCCTCTTTTCCCCAACCTCTGTTCCCACCTGCTGATCCCCTCCCTCCTTCTTTCTGATCTGCTAGAATTTCCCATTCTTAGATAGGTATAATTATTCATTTTATATTTCTAAATATGTATTATTATTTTTCTTCCTTTGAGTTACGTTTAGCTTTCACATACAAATGAGAACATATGGTATTACTCTCTTTTTGAGGCTGGGCTAATTTACCTAAAATGATGTTCTCCAGTTCCATACATTTTGCTGCAAATGACATAATTACATTCTTCTTTATTGCTGAGTAGTATTCCATATATACTACAATTTTTAAATCCACTCCTGTGTTTATAGACATGGTTGATTCTACACCCTCACAGTTGTGGAGAGTGTTGCATTAAATATGGAAATGCAGGTATGATGAAATGAGTGCAGGTATGATGAGAAGAAGTAGGGTATGATGAGTTATCTTCCTTTGGGCGTAAATCCAGGAGTGGTGTAGCTGTGGTGCAAATAGATTTTAAGCCTATTTTATTTATTTAGTTTTATTAATAAGATTTTATTTGTGACATATCTTCATTAAAATTTTCCACCATTTAAATGAACATCATACCTGTTTTACTCTTCAATATGTTGTCCCTTCATTACCATTTACTTAATATTTCTGCTTTGACCTATGTATTTATTTAGTTTTATTATCCAGGCACAGGATTGTAGCATTGTAGCCATACCTGATATAGCCACAACTGAGATTTCTGTTTTCATAATTTTATGTTTTTAAAAAGATGATTAAGCCAGGAGCCATGGTCCATGCCTCTAATCCCAGCAACTTGGGAGGATGAGGCTACAGGGTCATGAGTTTGTGCCAGAGGCAGCCTGTCCAATTTAGTGAGACCTTGCCTCAAAATAAAACATGAAAAAAGGATTGAGAATGTGAATCAGTGATAGAGCACTTTCCCAGCATGTGTGAGGCCCTGAGTTCAGCCCAACAATATTACCAAAAAAAAAAAAAAAGCCCTTCAAGAAATCTGATATGTAGACTTTGTCATACCTTTTTCTTTTATCTTCTTAAAAATACAGCATAAAAGAAAGAAAATAGAAAACATACCAGAACCCTAAATACTATTTAGCATATTATACAAACCTACAATATATACTAGTATATAACAATATCTGTTGTTCATGCATTTACATGTGTCTGTTCCTGAAGCAATCCCGAAACGATCAGCCATTGAAGACCCCATGAAGGTCACTATGAGTCGAACCTGATTTGATGGCACCTAACAACAACAAATTTATAGGAGCTGTAGTCATTTAATATGCACATATGTACGTGTGTGTGTGTTTGTATTTGTGTATTTTTGTTGTTATTGTTGTTAGGTGCTATCTAGTCAGGTTGGACTCATAGCAGACCTATGTACAACAGAATGAAATACTCCCTGACTCTGTGCCAGGCGTATTATTATTTTTTTTATGTTTTAGCCCATTATTGCAGCTACTGTGTCTATCCATCTAGTTGAGGGTCTTCCTTTTTTTCGTTGACCTGCCACTATCCCAAACATGATGTCCTTCCCCAGGGATTGGTCCCTCCTGACAACACATCTAAAATACGTAAGATACAATCTAGCCATCCTTGCTTCCAAGGAACACTCTCATTGCCATTCTTCTAAGACAGATCTATTGCTTGTATTCTAACTTGTTCCCTTTCCATTATGGGCATTATTTTCATAAGTATTGCTTTAAATGAATTTGTAATATTCCATCTTACAATGAAAACTTAGTTCAAATAAATCTACTAGAAGTAGAATCACCTGAGATGAACATTTTTTCAAGTAACATACCTTATATTTTGATGGTAGCTATTATTTAATCCAATTCCCATTGCCTGTGTTTAGGAGAATGGATGGGGAAAAAAATAGAAGTTCAGATTTTCTTTTTAAATGCATTTTATTTCCTTCCTTCCTTCCTTCCTTCCTTCCTTCCTTCTTCCTCTTTCTTTCTTTGCAGGACTACTTGGAAGTTGAACCCAGGGCCTTGCCCATACTTTTCAAAGGCTCTATCACTGGGCTACACCCCCTGCCTATCTTAAATTTATTTTATTTTATTTTGAAACAAGGTCTTACTAAGTTACATCACCTGCCTCTGGCCTCAAGTTTGAGATTCTCCTTTCTCAGACTCCTACTTGCTGGGATTACAGGCATGGCCACTGTGCCTGGCCTCAAGTGGTATTTTAATCAAAGAAGCATCACCAGTTCCACTGCCGCAGCTTTGCAATAACAGAAATATATTGGGTATTTGCTTTTTAAAAATTAATTAATTATTTTTTGTAGAGCACAGAGCAATAATTCAGTACATATATTCAATGTACAATAATCACATCAGGTAGTTAACAATTCTTCTTAAACATTTAAAACAATTCTGATTAACATGCAATAATAATTGTACATACCTATGAGATATGGGGCTGGGATTTAGCTCAGTGGGTAGAGCACTGCGCTGCAGTCTCTGAGGTCCGGAGTTCAATTCCCAGCACCACAAAAATGGGAGAAGGACCTGGCAATCCACTCCCAAGGCAATCCTGAAACAGTCAGCCATTGAAAACCCTATGAGGGTCACTATGAGTCGGATACCAACTCGATGGCACCTAACAACAACAACAACAACCTATGAGATATAGTATGATTTTTAAAAATTGCCTACAGTGCAATTAATTTCATCATGAGCATTCCATATTGTTATATTCTGTACTTTGCGCTTGTTCTCTCTCTCTTTACCCCTCTATGTTGGTCCAACTTTCCTCTCATTTTCATGGAAAGGTAGGCCTAAGGTTAGTGGACTGAGGGCAATCTTTGATAAAAAATAATAATACTTTCTGAAGAAGGCATCAATTCAAACTTCTTTTGAGATTCTCTTTTGAAAATTCTCTCAAAGTCCTTCTAAAGCTTAAATAAAATTGGTGCCAATTGAATGGCATTGTGTGCTTGTCATCATCGTTCTTACGAGTAGTAGGAGCAGAAAGAGGATGACAGTATGTTAGCTTCAGGTCAGCTTTTTAATAAGTAAGTTGGCAGTGTCAGAGGATTTTATTTATCTTGTAGAATATTTCATAAACACTCTGTTAAATATCTGTCACCATCTCTGGAAACTGATGTTTAATATTGTGAATGTAAGTGATTACATTTTATGACTATGACTTTAGTTGTACTGACTTGCTTTTCTGTCATTACTTTTTGTAACTTTGATACTAAGCCTTTGAGTCAGAATTCAATTCTGAATTACAATATCCTTCATATGGGTAAACACAGTTTACTTTGTGGTTTTCTATTTCATGACACAATTTCCAGGAAATCAGTAGGGGGAAATGGGTACTGCCAAGACATATTTTGCACTTCAACATGTCCTAAAATTTCACAGCCTAGAAACAAATAAGTAATTCTGATATTTTTCTAAGAAATCTTTGGGTGTACTATATTTAGGTCCAAAGGAGCTAAGGAAAAAGAGGATGTAAGGATTACATGTAGGCAAAACTGGCAAGCAATGTTTTTTTCCATGTGTGTTACTTCCTATTTTATATTAGCACCCTTTTCTTAGCCACTGGATTCTATTTCCTCCATCATTCTAAGGGCTATACACTATAATAAGGAATCCTATTTCAAAAGCGGAATTTTCTGTGCTTCTTGCTATACCATTTCTTCCTTTCCTGTAATTAAAGCATAATTTGTGAGTTACCATGGGTCTTCAAGTGTTTGCTAAATTAATGATAAGTATGAGGCTCATGGTCTTAGGCACCACTGGTACTATTCTGGCCACGAACCTATATAAATAAGTCTTCTGAAGACTTGTTGGGATCATGTTTTTTACGCTTTTCTTCTAAGCCTTACCTCAGCTTTACTCTGCCATACCACTGACTGCTTGTGGATATACTAATCTATACTTTTCTCAAGGATATACTATTTTCTGAGTCTCATGTTGTTGTTGTTGTTAGGTGCCATGGAGTCGGTATCCGACTCATACCTACCATCATAGGGTTTTCAATGGCTGACTGTTTCGGGATTGCCTTGGGAGTGGATTGCCAGGCCCTTCTCCCATTTTTGCAGTGCTGGGAATTGAACTCCGGACCTCAGAAACTGCAGCACAGTGCTCTACCAACTGAGCTAAATCCCAGCCCCTCTGAGTCTCATAGAAAGGGTTGATAGGAAAATGAGATATGTATGCTTATTCATGTGAACCAGACCAGTGCCTATCCTCCAGGCCAGGAAAGGACCACTTCATGTGGGCCTCTGAAGATAAATGATCTTCAAGCATAGCATCATGGGTTGGTAGTAATCCCACATGCTGTTTCTGGTACTTTATGTCCCTTTGTCACCTATTCATTCATTTACTAATTAATTGCAGTATACATTTATCTATATATTTATTGGGCACTTACTATGTACTATGCTGTTGTTGTTGTTTTTAGGTGCGGTCAAGTCAGTGTCGGGCTCAACAACCCTATGTATAACTGGCTAAACACTATTGTCATGTTTCTTTGCTATTCATAGGGTTTTCAATGGTTGATTGTCTTTTGGGAGTGAGTGGCCAGGCCCTTCTCCCAAGCCTACAGCACCTGGTGTTCCCAGGTGATCTCCCATCCAAGTACTAACCAGGCCTTACTCTGCTTAGCTTCCAAGATCTGATGGGATTGGACACCACAGTGCTACAGCTGCAGGCATCTCTTTACCTTCTGCAGTTTGATCATAGTCTGCTGAAGGCACTAGACTACAAGTTTCTAGTGGAAGAAAAATAGAAAAGGAAATATTCTGTAGTAATATATATATAGTATTTCTTGCTAAAAGGAATGTACATGAGTTAGATCATGGTTATAGAGGCAGTATTTTGAAGTAATTCCAAGGATGTGATGGTTCTGAAAGAAAGGACAGTTGAGTTGAATCTTGACAGGGAGATTAGTTACAAGATGTAAAGGAAAGTTAGCTCAGAAGAAAATGAGAGCATAATATAGAATGATCTTGGAAGCCTATGAAGAGTGCTAAGTACATGAACAGATTACTTTTACAAGCAACAGATGAGAATACTAATTTCCCTCTACATTTTCCAGAAAACAGTATTGCAACTTACCAAAATAGTTTTTGTTATCTGAATAAACAAAAATCAAGACTCACTGAGGTATAAGTTTTCATATCTTGGTAGCAGAGGTAAACTTTTCTTTGTCTTTTTGTCTTCTAGCAGTACTATTTTAGTTCATATTTGGTACATTTGTATCTTAGTGTTTCAATTTGTACAGTCTATTTGAATATTAAAACACAGTAACTCAATTATTCTTTTCTTCTGTAAATATTCCTTTTTGAGTCTATTTTGAAATAGATGTTACTCCTCTTAAGGAGATTTCTTTCAATTTTTTTCTGCTTATGGTTTTTACCAGAAATGTTTGTAAAAATTTTTATGCCTCTTTGTAGGAATATTCATGTGATTTAGTTTAAAATATTAAACGCATGGGTATCTTTTGTCTGATACTCTTCTTTAATCAACAGTATTATAAGACCAAGGTATTTTATTTTAGAAAATGTTATTCAGATTTGATTTCATTTATCTGTGTGTAAATTATGCCCATAATTCAACATCTATGATTTAGTATTGGGCTGGGGTTTAGCTCAGTTGGTACAGAGCTGTTAGGCACTTTCTGAGGACTCAGGTTCCATTCCTAGCACAGCAAGAACAGGGGAAGAATAGGGCAGTCCACTCCCAAAAACAATCCTGAGAAGATCAGCCATTGAAAACCCAGTGAGGGTTGCTGTGAGTTGGACATGACTCAATAGCACTTAACAACAACAAGTGATTTAGTATGGATGTTTTTAAATTGGAGATTTGGAACTGAAAGACACTCAGACACAATCCGTGACGTTAAAATTCTACAAGACCTTTATAACTTTTTTCCTGTTTATAGTGTTCATGTTGGTGTTACTAGTGCCTTTGAGTCAGGTCCGACTTATAGCAACCTTGTGTAAGATAGAACGAAGCACTCCCTGATTCTTTACCAGGCACATGATCTTTCTTACATTTAAGCCCATTGTTGCAGACACTGTGTCAATCCATCTAGTTGAGTTGTCGCTCTCCCAAACGTGATGCCCTTCTTTAGGGATTGGTCCCTCCTGACTACATGTCCAAAATAATTTAAGATATTGTCTAGCCATCCTTGCTTCCAAGGGGCACTCTGGTTGCACTTCTTCTAGCACAGGTCTTTTGGTTCTTTGGCAGCCCATGGTTTATTCAGTATTCATCTCCAGCACCATAATTCAAAAGCATCAATTCTTCCTTATTCATTGTCCAACTTTCACAACCATATGATGCAACTGAACATACCACAGCATGAATCAGGTACAGTTTCATCTTCAATTTGACATCTTTACTTTTCAACACTTTAAAGTGGTCTTCTGCAACAGCTTTTCCCAAGCAATGCGTCTTTTGATTTCTTGATTGATGGTTCTGTGGTGTTGATTATAGAACCAAGTAAAAAAAATTCTTGAACAACCTCAGCCTTTTCTTTATTTATCATGAAGCTGCATACTGACCCAGTTATAAGGATTATTATAAGGATTTTTGTTTTGTTGATATTGAGGCACAATCCACACTGAAGGCTGTGTTCTTTTACCTTCATCAGTATTTCAAATCCTTTTCACTTTGAGCAAACAGAATTCTGTTATCTGCCTAATGCAAGTTGTTAATGAGTTTTCCTCCAAAGCAGTTGCCATGTTCTTCTTTATAAAGTCCAGCTCCTTGGATTATATGCTTAGCATAGAGATTGAAAAGGTACAGTGAAAGGATACAGGCATGACACCCACCTTTCTTGACTTTAAACCTGGCAGTGTTTCCTTTATCTGTTTGAACAACTGCCTCCCACTTCATGTACAAATTCCTCATGAGTATAATTAGATGCTCTGGTATTCTCATGCTTCACAGTGTTATCTATAATTTGTTATGATCCATACAGTCAAATGCCTTTCCATGATTGACAAAACATATATCAGATATCTTTCTGGTATTCTCTGCTTTAGGCCAATATCCATGTGAAAGCAGTGATGTCCCTGGTTCCATGCCCTCTTCTGAATCTGGCTACATTTTCTGGCAATTCTCTGTCTATATACTGCTGCAATCACTTTTGAATGATCTTTAGCAAAATTTTGCTTGCATGTGATATTAACCATATCATTCAATAGTTTCCACATTTGGTTGGACCCCATTTCTTAGGAATAGGCCCAAATATGGATCTCTTCCAGCCAGTTGGCCTGGTAGCTATTTTCCAAATCTCTTGGCATGAACAAATTAGCACCTCCAGTGCTGCATCTGTTTGTTGAAACATCTCTATTGGTATCCCATCAATCCTGGAGCCTTGTGTTTCACCAGTTCCTTCAAGGCAGCTTCCACTTCATCCTTCAATACCCTTGGTTCCTGATCATATACAACCTCTTGAAATGGTCATCCACCACTTCTTTTTTGTGTAGTGACTCTCTGTATTCCTTCTGTTTTCTTTTAATTGTTTCTGCATTGTTTAATATTTTCCCTGTAGAATATTTCACTATTGCCACTCAAGGCTTGAGGTTTTTCTTCATTTCCTTATGCTTGAGTAAAACAAGAGCATATTCTTCCTGTTTGGTTTTCTCTCTCTACCTCTTTGCACATGTCAATAAAATATTTGATTTTGTCTTCTTGAGCTGCCCTTTGAAATGCTCTGTTTAGTTCCTTAATTCCATCATATCTTCCTTTTACTTTAGCTGTTCGATGTTCAAGGACAGGTTTCAGTCTCTTTTGACATGTAATTTGGTCTTCTTTTTTCCTATCTTTTTAATAACCTTTTGCTTTACTCATGAATGATGTCTTTGGTGTCATGGCATAACACATCTGGTCTTCTATCATTAGTGTCTAGTGCGTCAAACTTATTCTTGAGGGGGTCTCTGAACTCAGGTGGGATATACTGAAGGTCATACCTTGGTTCTTGTACACTTGTTTTAATTTTCTTCAGTTTCAATTTGAACCTGCATATGAGCAGTTGATGGTCTGATCCACAATCAGCACCTGGTCTTGTTTGACATTTATTTGATTGAGCTTTTCCATCATCTCTTTCCACAAATGTTGTCAATTTTGTTCCTGTGTGTTACATCTGGTGAGTTTCATTTGTGTAGTTGCTGTTTATGTTTGTTAAAAAATATATTCGCAATGAAAAGGTCATTGGTCTGGCAAAATTCTATGATGCAATTTCCAGCATCATTTCTGTCACCAAGGTCATATTTTCCAACTACTGAGCCTTCTTCTTTGTTTCCATCTTTTCCATTCCAGTCACCAGTAATTATCAGTACATCTTGACTGAATGTTTGATCTATCTCAGATTGCAGGAGCTGGTAAAAATCTTCCCTATCTTCATTTGTAGCCTTGTTGTTGGGTGTATAAATTTATATAATAGTCATATTAACTGGTCTTCATTGTAGGTATATGGTTATTACTCTATCACTGACTGCATAGTACTTCAGGGCTATCTTGAGATGTCTTTTTTGATGATATATGCAACCCCATTTCTCTTTAATTTGTCATTCTCAGCATAGGAGATCATGTGATTATCTGATTCAAAATGGCTCATATCAGTCCATTTTAGTTTACTGACACCTGTAATGTCAATATTTATGTGCTCCATTTCCCTTTTGATGATTTCTAATTTTCCTATATTCATAGTACATACATTGCATCTTCCAATTATTAATGGAATGATGAAGTTGTTTCTCTTCATTTTGAGTCATACCACATCAGCAAATTGAGGTCCTTGGTGCTTTACTCCATTTCTGTCTTTAAGGTAGACTCTAAGGGGGAACTCTTCTCCAGTCATCTTTTGAGTGCCTTCCCACCTGGGGTGCTCTTTTTCTGGCACTATATCTGGCAGTGTTTCTCTGCTATTCAAAGGGTTTTCAAGTGTTAATTATTTCAGGAATGGGCTACCAAGTCCTACTCCACAGTGTGTCTTAGTTTGGAAGCTCAGATGAAACCAGGCCACCATGGGTGACCCTGCTGGTATCTGTATTACCAGTAGCATATCTTTCAGCATCACAATATCATGCAGGCCCCCACAGTATGGCAAACTGACAGACACATGGAAGATAGTGTTCACATCCAGCGATTATTTAGCAGTGAGTCTTAAAGTTATTGAGTATTTACAAAGTGTTCAATTTGGTTTCTAAAGCATTCAGTTATTTTATTTTTTAATTCACATTTTAGTGCCTAATGTTTGATTTAATCATAGAATTACAATAACAAGGATAATATGAATAGATAAGATCAAAAGAAAGTAAGAAACAGGTGGCATACTCAGATTAATTCAAGAAGAGTTTAGTAGAGGGTTTGTAAAACAAGATGTAGGAAGAATATAGGAGACCATAAGTGATTATTCAATATCCAGTGATTGTTACCCTAAAGTCATGTTCTTCTGACTTCTCATTGGTTGAACTCAACTGGAACCCATAGATGAATGATGTTGTGTTCGGTTGTCTCCCTTTCCTAGAAAAGATAGGAGAATAAGAGTGGGAAGTAGCTCCAAGTAGGCAAGTGAAAGATAACTAGCACACTTGGAAACCGAAATAATCCTTATGTAGCATGCTGTAGAATTATATAAAGGTCACATGCGGGTCATACATGTTCAACATTCATTGTGCTGTGGGCATCAGTCATTGTATCTAATAAAAGAAATGAAAAACAATTGGAGCAAGTTAAGGTAGCTTCTACTCTGTTTGGCTCTTCATCTTGCATATAGCATGTTGTTGTTGTTAGGTGCCTTCAAGTCAGGTCCGACTCATAGCAAATCTATGTACCACAGAACTAAGCACTACCCAACACTGCTGTGCCCAGCACTATGTCAGATCTTCTCTGCTGTCCATAGGGTTGTTCATGGCTGATTGTTACATGAACTGGCTGCCAGGTCCTTCTCCCATTTTTTTGTGGTGCTGGGGATCGAACACTGGGCCTCCGAGCATGCAGGAGACCACTTTATCAACTGAGTTAAACCCCAGCTCTGGCTGTAGAATACTGTCCCTAAATTTTTTCTGACTCTTTATATTCAGATAAGGATTTATGTACTGATTTTTCTTTTTTCCCAAATTAGGAAAACTTTCTTATCAACTATAGTTCCATTTTTCATATCTGTGTTAAGTACTGAGACAAATTCATTATGCAGTTAGGAGTTTTCAGTGTCTGTTCATATTCAAGAAAATTTCAATGAAAATGTAGGGAAAAGTTTTCCTTGGTGGTTTGAATAAATGCATACCAGAGAGTGGTTTTAATTATGGCTATCAGGTTTCTTTCTTTCTCCTTTTTTATTGTATAATATTTGATAAATACAAAATGATATATGTAATTTTTTTTGTAAATTGTGAAGCAATTATAGAATAGAAATTGTGAATCTACACCAAACTAAAGAAATGTAACATGACCAATACAAGGCATTCATTCATTTACCTTTTAATATTCTATTGTATGATTATTTCACAGTTTACTCATGTTTTTATTGTTAATAGAATTTTTTTGCTTTTATTATTAGAAACAAAGCAGAACATTTTTATGTATTTCACATATATGTTGGTACACATGTGAGAGTTTCTCTAGGGTTTTTCCTTAGGAATAGAATAGCTCAGTTGTATGGTATGCATGTTCAACTTAAGGAGATAGTGCCACATTATTTTCAAAAATGAATGCCTGGGTTCATATTTCCCCCAGCACTCATGAATGTTTCACTTGCTGCACAGCCTCATTGGCATTTATCAGTTCACTCTTTTGTTGTTGGTCTCAGTCTAAGGAGTTAAAAAATGGTATCTGATTGCCTATCTTGATTACTAATCATGTTGATCAGTTTTTTTGTTTGTTTATTAGGCTTTGGGTATTCGTTGTTCTTTTCTTCTTTTTCCCATTTTTCATTTGTGTTATAAAATTCTTGTATATTGAGTTGAAGGAATTCTTTATGTACAGAACAAAGTCCTTTGTTGGATAGGTAGATCAACTGCCAACATATTTTTCTAATTTCAAGCTATTGTGAATACATTCTCTTAGTTTGTGATGTGTCTTTTTTACTCCCTTTACGTGAGTTTTGAGGAAATTAAATTCTTTTTTTTATTTTTTGTTTTTATTTTGATTTGAGGTACTTAGGGGTTGAACCTACAACCTCACACATACTTTGCAAGTACTCTGTCACCGGGCTGCACCTCTACCCCACTTAATTTTACTTATTTTTTATTTTTTGTGTCAAGGTCTTGCTAAGTTACATAAGCTGCCTCTGGCCTTGAACTTGTGATTCTTCTACCTTTGCCTCCAAAGTTGCTGGGATTACAGGTGTGTGCCATTGCAATTCGCTGGGAGTTCAATTCTTAAATTTAAGTTTCCTACCTTTTCCTTTATGCTTAGAATTTTTTTTGTTTTACTTAGGGAAACATTTCCTACCATGTAATTGTGAAGTTGTTGTTTGTTGTTGTTAGGTGCTGTCGAGTCGAGTCTGACTCATAGCCACCCTCATAGGGTTTTCAATGGCCGACAGTTTCGGGATTGCCTTGGGAGTGGGTTGCCGCGTCCTTCTCCCATTTTGAGGTGCTGGGAATCGAACTCAGGACCTCAGAGACTGCAGAGCAGCGCTCTACCAACTGAGGTAAATCCCAGCCAAATTGTGAAGTTACTTTCCTTTATTTCCTAGTAAAAGTTTAAAGTTTTACCTTTTTTAGTCTTTATTACATTTGGGAACTTTTTTGTGAGTGATATGATAGGTATCAATTTCATTTTATTCTATCTAATCAGTGCCTGCAGCCATAGCGCTGTGGCAACCAGTCCTGTCAAATCGCAGAAGCTAAGCAGAGTAGGGCCTTGTTAGTTCCTTTGGGGAGACTGCCTTGGAATACCAGATACTGTAGGCTTGGGAGAAAGACCAGGCAACTCACTCCCAAAACTCAATCTGCCATTGAACACTCTATGAATAGCAGAGAAACACTAACAATAGTGTATCACCTGTTGTACATAGGGTCGCTATGAGTTGGATACTGACTCAACAGCGCCTAGCAACAGCAACAAAATCTAATCAGTGATTCTGGAACTGTTTTTGAATAACTCATGCCTTCTCTTATATATACAGTTTCTATCTATATATGACCTTATTTCTGGATTTTATTCTACTCTTTTTGGCAAATTAGTCTCCCCGTGAACATCACTATCTTAGTTACTGTAGGTTTCATGAGAATTATTTTTCTTAGAAATATCTTGGCTAATTCTGGGTCATTGCCTTCCATATGAATTTTATAGTCAGCTTGTCAGTTTGCATAAGAACCTTTGGGATTTTCATAGGAATAATATTGAGTCCATTAATCAGAGGGAAGAAATCTGAGTGATAGTGAGTCTTTCCATTGATAAACATTTTAGTCCTCTCTACTCATACATTCTTAACCTATTTTAAGAAAGTTTTATAATTTTCTATGTAAAGACCATGTGCAGGTTTCTAAAGACTTGTTCTCACTTGTATGCTTTTCAGTTACTAAACAAAGGTTGATTTCCTATGTCAATGTTTATATCATATACCAGTGATGATACCTTTTTTGTTTTCTTTCCAAATCTTCAATGTTTTGTTTCTTTTTTCTTTTCTTTTCCTTTTGTTTCTTTTCTCTCCTCAGAACTTCTACAACAATGTTGAAAGAAGTAATTATGGTGAGCTGCTTTGTTTTCATTCTTGATTTTAAAAGGAGTATTTTCAATGTTTTTGGAGGATTATATATGAGATTCAATAAGTTCTATTACTAGTTTTAAAGAGATTTATAAAACAGAATGGCTGTGATTCCTATCAAACTTTTTTTGCAATTTTGAGAAGATATTTTCCCTCAGATACTGAATGTAAATTACAATTTGCTCTTGTTAAACTCATTGTACAATTAAATTTAAAACCTACTTGATTATAATTTATAGTTTATTATTCTCATTTTGCTGGTTTCAGTTTGCTAACATTAGTTTTTGTCTACAATTTTTCTGTCTTATACTGTAATTGTTTTGGCTTTTAAAGTTGGGACTATGACTCTTTTGGATTTTTAAATTTTGCATATGTACAATTGTAAAGGACACCTTCAGAGTTTAGTAGAATTTGTATCTTGCTTATAAATTCATCCAGGTATTGTGGCATTTATTTCTCCTCTCTTCTCTTTTTCTTTCCCTTTCTTTCCCTCTCCTGTCCTCTCCTCTCCTGTCCTCTCCTCTCTTCTCCTCTCCTCTCCTTTCTTTTCCTTTCTTCTTTCTTTCCTTGCTTGTAAAATACTCTTAACCACTAGATTAACTAATTTTGCCTCTTTATTTATTCTGGAATAACTTACCTTCTTTGTGGGTTGGGAGAGGCCTTGAGAATAGAACCCAGAACCATTCACATGCTAGGTAAGTGCTGTACCACTGAGATACACACCTACCCTGTTTTCCTAGTAATTTTTAACTTCCGTCTAAATTTTGAAATATTTTATTAGAACGTATATTTCTCTTCTTTTCTCTTGAATTGCTCCCTCCCAATGTCTAGTAAATTCTTCTTTTGTGCCAAATAGTCTTCCAAAATCTTTATAAACATTATAACCTATTTTTCCTATTTCACTTTTAAGAATGATACTGAGAGTATAAGTACCTGACTTGAAGTGTCACAGTTGTTGCTAAAGCTGAATTATACTATTTATTTTTAAGCATCATAGATTCTTGTCAGTAGGATGCAATATCCATTTTCTATTCCCTAAGTCAAAAGAAGTGAGCCATGATATTTGTCTAAAAGAGTCCACTTGGGGAATCTGCTAGCTGCATGCCCATGAGCTCCATCAGCTGATTGGAAGAAAAGTTTGTTTTCAATCCTACAAAGCTTGTGCAATAAAAAATTTGAGGGCCTATTTGGACTTTCACAGTTAGAGATGGAAGCAAGGCGTCACGATCAGAAGCTATGATATCTTCCTGTTCTCATCCAAAATATGCAAGATACTGGCAATATGGCCAGAATGAAAAGCCAAAAGAACTGCTAGAGGAAAGTCTATTTCAGGTTCCCATGGTGCTTCCTGCCTGCAGTTCTATCTTGAAGCTCCTGTGATAATGAGGCTGGATATCTGCAGCCCTTCTGCGACCATCACATGGCCTCTGATCCTCCCACAGCAGTTACTCACATTTTGGAAGTTCTGGGAAGCCTCTTTGCAACAGTAGGATCCAGGCATCCATAGGAAAAGACAAAGCTTTGTCCAAAGAGGAGATGGTGATCAAGTCATATGGGGAGAAAGAACATGACCTGAACAATATGGAAATAATGGAGGAACTCTGCCTGTTCTTTGCAGAGACTAAGGGGTACAGGTAAGACCCACTGCCACAGCTGAATGTGGACCACCTAGATGACTGTGAGAAGGCCATTGACCTTGACCTATACTATAACACTTGCTGGTCAGTGGTGATTCCCAGGAAGAGGTCTGATGAGCTGAGCAGCACCAGCCTGAGATGAAGAAACTCTTGTATGGGAAAGTGCCTCCAAGATCTGTGACACAGAGGGTGTGGTGCAACTGAACTTTGGCAAACACCATGAAGGAGAGCAGCCCAAATACTTGTCCATAGTTCTCCCTGAAATACTAAGCCCTGGGTGCAGGGCCCCAGAGAAGTCTTTCTTAACATGGTCCTCAGTGTCATCCCACTTTTTGAATATACTTTCTTCATCTTTCTTTATCTTTCTTATACTTTTTTTCATGGAAAGGGGGCTTTATATGGCATGTTTATCAAAGTTCCAATGGGCTCATGATGGAGTGGATGTAATATGTCAGTCACATGTGAGAAATTTTATCTTGATGGTTAAGAAATGATAATTTTGTACACATTATATATTATGTTTTATGGGACTAGGGGGTTGAACCCAGGACCTTTCACATGCTTTTACAAGTATTTTACCACTGAGCCACATCCTCAGCCCATTTTTATTTTTTACCTTTTTTTCATTTTTAATTTTGAGACAAGGTCTTGCTAAGTTATGCAGGCTCCTTGGGGCCTCAATATTGTGATCTTCCTGCCCCTATCTCCCAAGTTGCTGGGATTACAGGTATGCGCCACCACACCTGGTTCTATTACATTGGTTTTGATGTTGTCAATAATAGTGTTCAATTCATTGACATACTTTCCTACAGAAGAAGAAAAAATGGTGACATGCAGGGGGAAAATTAGATAATGCCATAAAATGTTTTGATTTCATCTATGACTTTGAAGCATAATTTAAACCACTCTGGTATACATTCTTATCAGTTACTGAAAACACTCATGCAGTCTGTTTTGAGGTTTAAAAATTGCCATTATGAAATATTCTAATGGCAGGTGTTCTTTTGTACATGAAATAAAATTCAGATAATTTGTTTGATTCACGGGAACATACTATGTTGACCCTGGATGCTTTTATCAGTAACTTGATAGTTTTTCTCCTCTGAATATAGTTATTGGTTGTTCTCAGCCACTGTCTTGAAGATGGAATAGTTCATGTGAAAATTAAAAATCTTCATCTTTTTTTTATATCAACTAGCTTTTGGCACTCATGTATACAATGGCTAGGCTGTTTTATGTTCCTGCAAATATTTACTTGATCTCATCTTCATTTTAATGTGATTCGTCAAGGACAAATTGCTCTTAGAATTTCTTTTTTTTTTAACAGATTAGAAAACTAGAATTTCCACCTTTCCAGGATATTTAATTTAGATGTATTCGTAGTTGCCATTTAAGGTTTCAGCTTTTGCAAATTTACCATTTCATTATCTCTCTTCCATTTAAAAATATCATTATAATATCTATCTTATTTTATCTTAATCATTCTCTTTGTTATTTCAATAATTTCTTGGTCTTATACAGAGAACATAGTCACTGATATGTATTTCTCTTCCAGTCTTTCTCAATATTGATTTCTGCTTGAGTCACCTTAGATAGAAATTCTTATTTTAGTATTAAGGTTCAGTAACATAGGCTTCATTGAAATCTATTTTATCTACAACAGCTTGATTATTTTGAAATTATATACTCTAATATTGAGCCACTGAAATCTTTGTAGGAGAGAAAAGGCAATCATTTTCTCTCTCTGAAACTTTGATTTGCCAAAACAGTATTTTATGTCAAATTTCATCAAACACTTTTTGACAAATGCACTTAGAAAATTATTTCTTAATTGTAATTATTCACAAAAATAGAGAATGCTATTTAGAGTGTTATAACACTTATATATTTTATAGGCAGGTTACAATATCCCCATTATTTCGTAGTGGTGGAGTCATTGTAAGCATGGAAGAAATACAAAGAATTTGTGGCTTGACTTCAGGGTTGAGGTTCAGATCACTTCTAGCTGAAGTTTTATATTTCAGATCAGTCAGTCTTTATTTATTTATTTGTTTAGTGTGTCTGGGAAAAAAATTATGCTTGGAGCAAAGACCCTGAACACCTAAGCAGTATACTGATTTGTCTCTCTTCCACTCCCTAATGCATTTACTTTCCTGAAGCTGTGTGCTTTCTTTTTCTTTAATAAACTCTTAAAAATGTATTGCTTGAAGCTGTAATTCAACAGAAGGACATGGGAATTACACGTCTTTCTTGAGGACCTGTTTTTTTAAATTTGTGCAGTGTCAAACTTCCTTTTTACAGTGTTAAAAAGGTATTCATCTAATTATATTATATTCTTCCTTTTTCTTTTTATAAAAACTTATTTTTTACTTTTTTTTAAAAAAGAAAGATTATTAGAGCTAGGTTACACTTTAGTAAAACAAAAATAAGTGAAGTGTGAAAATCAAGCAAAGGGCACGTATCAGTGGAAAACATAAAATAAATTTGAAACAAGGAACAATCAAATAAGAAGCATTGTTAACACATATAAGAGCAGTATGAAGTCTACTATATTTCTTAGAGATAGGCCACAAACTGAGCTCTGACTAATCACCAGATGCCAAAAGAGAAATATGACTATTTATGCAATTCATACAATATATATAACATCACAACAAACTGGTGATATTGTGCATACCAAGTGTATGATGAATAAAACACTTCCAATTATACAACTACCTAAAGTGCAGTAATATGTTTCTGGGATTTTTCCATTTAGGTTTATTAATTTCTTTTGATGACACATTTGGTAGAGTACTCCTCTATGCTCTCTGAGGCTGTGGGTTTGATCCCAAGCACCACAAAAATGGGAGAAGGACGTGGCAGCCCATTCCCAGAATAATCTCAAAAACAATCAGTCATTGAAAATCCTATGAACAGCAGAGAAGCACTGATATAATGCAGGGCACGGCACAGTGTTGGGGAGCATTCTGTTGTATGGAGGAGTTGCTATAGTCAGACCTAACTCAATCACATCTAACAACAACAATAATAATGACACATAAAAAGGCTAATATCGACAAATTTGTTTTTTTTGTAAGAGCAAAACATTCTAATGTAAAATAATACCATATGATCAATTGACAAAATCAGATGGTAAAGTTTATATTATTCAACATGTGTCCAAAATGAGTAGGACCAGAGTATCTTCTGGGTGTCGTTTGGAGGGAACATTAGGGCTTTTTGTATTTTAGTTCTATTTAAATTTCAATAAAAGAAAACAAAATGCTTTGCCAGTATCACTCTCTGGGTTGAGACTGGTGCCCTGAATTGGTGCTTTTGTTAGATTATCCTATCTTTTAAGTTTCAAGACTTATATGAGAGAAGAGAAGGCATTGTACACGACCCAGGGTTTGGTAGTGGTACCTTTGCTATTTAATTTATTGCACTTAAAAAATAGTTGGTGAAGTGGACTTTTAGGAATATTTACTTTTATTTTTTTAAGAGAGTTCTCACAAAATAAATGACTTAAGGAAAATACAGCATAGTGGTAACAGTAATAAGCCACACACAGATGAACAGTGGGAAAAAAAGAATGACCATTCCTTGTACTTTCAGCCTCGGCCCTGGCTGTTAGCGAAAGATAGGTTTTAAACAATACTATTCTCAGTCAGACAAGAAATCACCCCAAATACTTTATTCTCAGAAAGATTATTTGAAATATAGATTTATTTACCCTATCATTAAATTTGGACCTTGAAATAACACATATTATGAATTTATTATATGATATATTAAAAACTAAATATCAAAATATGAAAAAGATCATATTTTTGAACAGTATATAGGTTCAACTGATACTTAATCATCCTACAAAGCTTCATCCTATATTATTTCTACATTTTTAGTGAAATGATGAGGAAAAATATATATTGAATTAAACCTATTCTATGGCAAAAAGTTTTGGAAGTGAATTCTAGATTTTTTTTTCCTTTTTGTGGTACTGGGGAGTTGAACCCAGGGCCTCACATATGTTTTTGACAGTGTTCAACCACCGAACCATACATCCAGACAATATTTTACTTTGTTTTGAGACAGGGTCTTGCTAAATTAGTCTGCCTCTGGCCCTGAACTTGTGGTCCTCTTGCCTTCGCCTCTCGAGTCCCTGGGATAAAAGTCATGTATCACAACACTCGATTTGTATTCTGGATTTCTTTTCAATGTTATTTATGCTTTCTTTGCTGAAACTAGCACATTGGTCACCCATAAAAACTCACATGTCTATATTAAACAATTGGAGTTAGTGTTTCATTTTAAAATTTATTCTAAAAATCTATAAAATGAAGTGTTTTTATGAGCTTTGAAGCCATTTGTCAGACCATTAAAGTTCTAATTGGTTTGAAGAAACAACAAATTGTAGGAAATATGACACATCACCAAAGCTTTATACAACTAATAAAAGAAATTGGAAAATAGTATCACAACTTAGTAAGTGCAAATAAAAGTGTACTACCATTTTGAGCCATGTAAATTATTATTTATTTTTGGTGTACTGGGGGTTGAACCCATGGCCTCACCCTTGCATGCTTTGCAAGTGATGTACCGCTGAGCTGCACCCCCAGCCTATGTTTTCACTTTTTCAGACAGGGTCTTGCTAAATTATGTAGACTGCCTCTGGTCTTGAACTTGTGATCCTCCTGCCTCTGCCTCCTGAGTCAGTGGGATTACAGGACTGCGCCACTGTGCCCAGCCTATAAGCAATTTTTATAAAATTATGGCACCCTGTGAAATCAGATATGAAATAAAGGAAGAAATTGAAAGACAACATAAAATTAGTCCTTCTAATTGTTGCTAATCTAAGGATTTTCCAAAAGAGAACATTTATTGGGAGTCATACCATTAAGATGGTGGAATAGGAAGCATGAAATCTCCTTTCTTCCCACAGAATCCAAAATTCAACAACAGTACAAGGACCAATTCCCTTTACAAGAAACCCAGAAACTAGTTAAGAGACTCTTGTACTTTTAAGTGAGCACAAACCAGCCACATCAAAGCAAGTAGGAAAAATCATAGCATCCTCTCATCATAGTCCCTGCCCCTGTCACAAGATCACAAGATTGAGATGAAAATCCCAGTACTTGACTTCTCATTAGAGAGAGAAAGAAAAGACTGCAACATATATTGCCAGCGTATTTAGCTTGAGGGATACTGAGAACAGGAGATCTAGGTGTGGCCTGTTGCTCCAGATGATCTGTGGTCCAGCAGACAGAAGCCAGTACAGCTTGATAGCCTTCGCATTAGGGAGAAAGAGAGGAATGGGGTATGCATCAACTGTGCTAGTTCTTAAAGTGGTGTCCGGGACCTGGTTTCCATTTTATCTGTCTCAGCACTGAGAGGATATGGAATATTCTAATAGTGTGGAGTCCACTGAAACAAAAAAGATCTGGGACACAGGAACCTGCAGTATAGCACAAAGAATCCAGTGAGAGCAAAAGAATGTGAACTCCTGAAAAAGAAAGAAAAGAAATCAGCCAACCTCATCAGTTAGGAGTTGATACTAAGAATTCCAGAGGAGAAGAGGAGATACATTCAAAATACAAGAGATACAAAAA
>VMDO01006920.1:0-75639 GCA_007922755.1 Pedetes capensis | reverse complement strand
TTCAATCAAAGAAATAAAATAAATATCCAAACACAGATCACAGAGAAGTAGAGATATGTGAATTACTTGGAAAAGAATTCAAAATAATCATCATAAACTCAAAGAATTCAGGAAAATCATGTGTGAACAATGTGAGAATTCTAAAAAGGAAAATATTTTTAAAAAACGAACAGAAAATTTGGAACAACTGCAATTACAGAACTGAAAAATTCACTAGAGGGACTCAAGAGAAGAACTGAATAGCAGAACAAAGAATCAGTGAATTGGAAAATGACTGTTGGAAGTTATCTATTCAGAGCAGCAAAAAGAAAAAAACAGAATGAAAATAGTGAAGAACATGTGAAGGATTTGGGGGATATCATCAGACCAGCAAATACATACATTATGAGACTTTTGGGAGTATACATAGAGAAATAGCAATAAGAAAGCATATGAAAATATAAAGTTCACTGATAAAGTTATATATATATGAGAATATACAATACTGTAACATTGTAATGGTGGTGACATATCATTTTAAATTGTGGTATAGAAATGAAAAAGCATAAAAATTAACTATAAAATATGTTAATGATATATGATATTAAAAGATGCTGTGTGTGACATTAATATAATATATAGGTGAGGGAATAGCAGTATAGTATTTGTATACAATTGTTGTTAAGTTATCCACTTTACTGATTGTTACCAGATAGGCAAGCCCCATGGCAACTAGGAAGGAAATATTTATGGAAGACACAAAAGCAAACGAGAATAGAATCAAAATGTGGTACTATGAAAAATCAATTAAACACAAAGAGATTAACAGAGTAAAAGAGGTACAAAGGAATTACAAGACAAAGAAAAGTAACAAAATGGCAACAGCAAGTCTGATCTAATAATGCTCATTTAAATTTAAAAGGATTAGAAACTCTAGTCAAAATACCTTGAGGGGCTGAATGGATAAATAGCAAGAGACAACTAATTGCTGTCTACAAGAGAGTAAATTTAAATTTAGAGATACTTGTAAGCTGAAAGTAAAAGGATAGAAAATGTTATTTCACACACATGGCAGTGAAAAGAAGGGGTGAGCATACTTAGACATAGTAGACGTTAAGTCAAAAACAATCACAAGGTACAAAGAACATTATACAATTATAAAGAGTCAATTTACCAAGAAGATATAAATAAATATAAATATATCTGCATTCAACACCAAAGCACCTAAATATCTGAAGAAACATTAAAAAAACCAGAAGAGGAAGTAAATAGCAAGCAAAGAGTTGGAGATATCAATACCCAATTTCAGTACAATATCCGGACAGAATATCAATAAGGAAATATAGAATTTGAGTAACACTGATGACCAAATGGACATAGCAGATGTATCTAGAATATTCTATTCAACCAAAGAGTGCACATCCTTCTCAAGTACCCACAAAACATCCTGCAGATACATCATGTGTTAGGTCATGAAATAAGCTTAACGAATATTTTTTTCAGAAAATAATATTTTAATGGGCTGGTGTTTAGCTCAGTTGGTAGAATGCTGCTTTGCAATCTCTGAGGACTGGGGTTTTATCCCAGCATCACAAAAACAGGAGAAGGACATGGCAATCCACCCCTGAAGCAATTCCGAAATAATCAGCCATTGAAAACCCCATGAGGGTTGGTATGAGTTGGACCCAACTCGGCAGCACCCAACAACAATATTTTAAATGCAAAACATTAGAAGGTTTCTTTTTTTCTCCTCCCTCCCTCCCTCCCTTCCTTCCTTCCTTCCTTCCTTCCTTCTTTATTAGTAAATGTTGGTGGAGTACAGAGTAATATGGCTTTTGTTATTTCGTTCTGCAATTATTACATTGCTTTTGGTTACACTTTCATCAACTTACATAATTTTTGGAACACTTTGATTAATACGTAGTAAATATTGTATGCAATTATAGGCTACATGCCCTTATTTTTCCCATGTATTCATGTGGTTACATCATATAATTTGAGATTATTCTCTCTCAGTTTGTCCCTCTGCATTATTTCCCCTCCCCATCCTCTTTCCACAACCTCTGCTCTCCCGATGTTCCTCTCCCCCTTCTTTCTATTCTGCTTATATTGTCCATTCTTAGATAACCCTGATTGTTCATTTTTATATATTTATGTATGTATCTTTTTTTTCAAAATTTCTCATCCTTTAAGTTAGATTTAGCTCCCAGATATGAGTGAGAACATGTGGTGATATTTCTCTCTTTGGGCCTAAGTTCATTTGTTTAAGAAGATATTCCCCAGTTCCATCCATTTTGCTGCAAATGACTTTATTTCAATCTTCTTTGTCGCTGAGTAATATTCTATTGCATATATATATATATATATATATATATATATATATATATAATTTTTTATCCATTCCTCTGTTGATAGACATCTTGGTTTGTTCCATATGCTTGTAATTGTGAAGAGTACTGCATTAAATAATGGAAATGCAAGTGTCCCTGTGGTGTATTCCAGGAGTGGGATAGCTGGGTTGTACATCAGTTCTATTTTTAGTTTTCTAAGGTACATCCATGTTGATTTCCAAAGTGGCTGACTAATTCACAGTTCTTCCAGTGGTGCAAAACTGTTCCTTTTTCTCCACATGTGGGCTAGAATTTGTTATTATTTGTTTTGTTGATCTTGTCCATTCTTACTGGAGTGAGATGGAATCTCAGTGTTGTTTTGATTTGCATTTCCCTAATAACTTGGGATATTGAAAATTTTTTTCATGTGTTTTTAGACCTTTAAACTTCTTCCTTTGAGAACTGGCTATTCATTTCCTTTGCCTACTTATATACTGAGTTACTTGTTGTGTTGGTATTTCTTTCTTCAGTTCTTTGTATATTCTTGAAATTAGTCCTTTGTCCAATATGTAGGATACAAAGATTTTCTCCCATTCTGTGGGCTCTCCCTTAACTCTGTTGATTGTTTCCTTTCTTGTACAGAATTTTTTTAATTTCATGTAATCTCATTTGTTAATTCTTTTTGGCATTTCCTAGGTGATTGGAGTCTTGTTAAGGAAATACTTTCCAATGTCTATGTGTTGGAGTGGATTTCCTAACTTTTCTTCTTGTAGTTTTAAGTTTCCCCATTTTATGTTGAGGTCTTTTTTCCATTTCTAATTGGCTCTCATGCAAATTGAGTAATATGGGTCTATTTTCAATTTTCTGCAAGTAGATATCCAATTTTCTGAGCACTATTTGTTGAAAAGGCTATCTTCTCTCCCTTGAACATCCTTATCACCTTTGTTAAAATTCAGGTGGCTATAGTTGTATGGGTTTATCTCTGTCTTTCATTCTGTCCCATTGGTCTTCAAGCCTATTTTTATACTAGTAGCATAAATGTAACAAATGTAAGGGAACTGTAATCATATTAGTGCCTTTTCTGATCATAGCAAAATGAAGCTAGAACTCAACAATAAAAGAAAAACCAGAAAATTCACAAATATGTGGAGATTAAATGAAATACTCAGAAATAACTATTGTGTCAAAAAAATAAGTGAAAAAGAAAATGAGAAAATATCTTGAAACAAATGAAAATAAAAACAATGTAGCAAAACTTATGGGATGTAATGTAAGCAATACTAAGAGTGAAGTATATAGCAATAAATACCAACATTGAAAAGAAGATCTCAGCCTAATTCTACACCTCAAGAAACCAGTAAAAGAACAAACTAAGCACAATATTCACTGAATAAATGAAACAATGAAGAATAAAGCAGAAACCTATCAGATAGAGATTAGAGAAGCAATGGGAAAAATCAACAAAATCGAGGTGGTTTTCTGAAAAGTTCAACAAACTTTTCTTTATACTTAGAAAAAAAGGAGAGAAAACTCAAATAGCACAAAAATCCAAAGAGGACACATTACAAATGGTGCCACAGGGTGAAAAACGTTCATAGGAGATTACCGTGAATAGTTATGAGGCCAATATTGCCCTGGTATCAAAGGGAAACAAAATAGAAACCTATGAATCATGCTGGACAACATGATACACACCTGTAATCCTGGTCACTTGGAAGGCTAAGGCAGGAATATTGCAACTTTGAAGCCAGAGTTAATCTGTGTGGCTTAGTGAGACCCTATTTTACAATAAAACCATGGAGGAGAGTGCAACCCAGTGGAGACACCCACTGTTGCCTAGCATGTGCGAGGAATGAGGAACTGGGTTCCACCCCTAGTACTGGGGGAAAAATACAAACAACTATAATCGAATACTCTTACCATCTATGTTTGTGCAAGGCTTCCTATGATGTTCACACATAATGAAATCACTTAATGATGGGGTTCTCAGAATGCATCGTCATTGTTAAGCAATGCATGAGTGTACTGGAAAACCATATCCTACACCACATTTAAAACATTGTATACCAGGATCCACTTATAGTCATAGCACTGTGGCCTCCAATCCCATCAGATTTTGGAAGCTAAGCAGGGTCAGGGCCGGTTAGTACTTGGATAGGAGACCTACTGGGAATGCCAGGTGCTGTAGGCTTGGGAGAATGACCCAGCAACCCACTCTCCAAAACAATCAGCCATTGAAAACCCTATGGATAGCAGAGAAGCATTAACAATAGTGTTTTGCCTGTTGTACGTAGAGTCCCTATGAGTTGGACCTGACTCCATGACACCTAACAACAACAACAACAATAATAACACCATGATCCAGTGGGCTTTATTCCTGAGATGCAAGAATAACTCAACATATACAGATAAATAAATATAATATGCTTCGTTAATTGAATGATGGACATAAATTACATGATCATCCTAATAATACAGAAAAACCTTGTGAAAATTAAAGATTCTTTTTATAAGAACATTTAATAAATTAAGAATAGAATGAATTCACCTCAATAGAGTAAAGGCTTTAATGACACACAGCTGACACTGTGTTCAATGCTAAAAACAAATCTTTTCTCTAAGATCAGTAATAAGATAAGGGGGTCTATGCTCACCATTTTTATTCAACACTGTATTTGAAGTCCTAGTCACAGCAATGACAGAAGGAAAAGAAATAAAAGACATTCCAATTGAAAAGAGTAAAATTATCTGTTAGCAGATACTAGGATTTTCCTGTACGAAATCCTAAAGATTGCACAAAAAATTCTTTTGAAACTAATAAATGAATTCAGCAAAGGAACATATTTCAAAATAAAAAATTGATTGTTTCCTACATATTAACAATGAGAAATCTGAAAAGTAAATTAGGAAAATAATAAAATTTCCAATAGTACTAAACAGAGTAAAATACTTTGGAATAAATTTGACCAAGGAAAATATTACACCCTGAAAATTACAAATCCTTTGAAAGAAGTGAAGAATGTCCCAGTTCATGGATTAGAAGAATTTATGTTGCCAAAATGTTAAATATATTTAAAAACAGATCTGCAGATTCAGTACAATCTGCTGATCCAGTGCGATCTCTATCAAAATTCAAATGTAATTTCTTTACATAAATAGAAAAAAACCCTAAAATTTGCATGGAATGACAAGGAACCCTGAAGAACCAAAATGGCTAGAGACAGAACATAGCTGGAGGCCCCACAAGTCCTGATTTCAAAACATCTACAAAGTAATCAAAAGCAGTATACTATTGGCATAAAGACACATATACAGACAAATGGAACAGAATAGGAATCTCAGAAATAAAACTGTATTTAAAAATTTTTTTTTCTTTAACTGTTTTATGGTGAATTCTTAGCCTAAGAGCACTGCAACCAGCTACAGGTAGTGGTGGCTGGAGTAAAATATCAGTATGCTGAGGCCGCACATTCCTGCCTGGCATTGGGGTTGGTCCAAAGAATCTGCTGATCTGGGGAGTGGAAGCTGTGAGGATTTGCCTAGTATTAAGTTTCATCAGCCCAGCAGTGAGTTCCAAGGCAAAGAAAGTCTCATGCTAACCGTTCTGTCATACCCTTAGCAATATTCCATGCTATGTTGCACGATAGTCTTAGTTAAGGCAACAATGGCACGATAGTCCTAGTTAAGGCAGTAACCCAATTTAAAAATGAACAAATGTTTTGAATAAACATTTTCTGTAAAGAGAACATAAAAGTGACCAACAGGTACATGAAATAATGTTCAGTATCACTAACCATAAGATAAATGCAATTCAAAATCACAGTGAAATATCACTGTGCAGAAAATAACAGATGTTGGTGAAGGTATGATGAAATTGAAAGCCTTATGCGATTTTGGTGGAAATGTAAAATGATATTAGCTACTATGGAAAAGCCTGCAGCCGTAGCCTGGTGGCATCTGATCCTGGTTATTGGTATTTGGTTATTGGTTATTGGTTATTGGCCTGGTATTTGGATGGGAAACCACCTGGGAACACCAGGTGCTGTAGGCTTGGGAGACGGACGCGGCAACCCATTCCCAAAAATCAATCCACACTGAAAACCCTATGAACAGCAGAGAAGCACTGACAATAGTGTTTCACCTGCTGTATGCAGGGTCCCTATGAGTCAGATACTGACTCGACGGCACCTAACAACAACTATGACAACTATGGAAAACCTGCAGCCATAACATTGTGGCAGTGTATCCCATCAGATCTCAGAAGCTAAGCAGGGTCAGGCCTGGTTAGTATTTGGATAGGAGACTGTTGGGAACATCAGGTGCTGTAGGCTTGGGAGAAGGGCCTGACCCAGCAGCCCACTCCCAACAAACAATCAGCCATTGAAAACCAGCCTATAAATAGCAGAGAAGCACTAACAATAGCATTTCGCCTGTTGTAGGTAGGGTCCCTATGAGTTGGACACCAATTCAATGGCACCTAACAATAACAACTATAGAAAAGAGAATGGAGATTCTTCAAAAAATTTAATAATAGAAATACTATATGACTCATTAATTGGACTTCTCTTTATCAAAAGGTATTGAAATCAGGATCTTGAAGAGATATTTGCACTCTATGTTCATCAGGATATTATTTACAATAACAGGAGGTGAAACAACCTAAATGCCCATTAAAGGATAAAAGAACAAAGAAAATGTTGCAGAGACAAACAACGCAATATCATTTAGTCACAAAAAAGAAGGAAATCCTCTCATATGTTACAACATGGCTGAAGTTTGAAGATATAAGGCTAAGTGAAATAGACCTGAGATAGAAAGTCAAGTAATGTGTGACTCCATTTATGGGAAGTATCTAAAGTACGCAAGTTTATCAAAGCAGAAAAGTAAAATAGTGGTTTCAGACGAAAGAGGAGAGGCAATGGGGAGTTGCTGTTCAAAGGATGTAAAGTTTCAGTTATGCAACATGAATGAGTTCTGGAGTTCTACTCTGCAGGCTTGTACTTATTGTTAAGAATACTGTTTACTTAAAAATTTAAGAGGGTAGTCTTTATGTTCTGTGTTTTTAACCACAATAAAAAACAAAAGCATGTTAATTCACAGTGTTTTCAATGTAGATATTATTAACAATAATATTTTGGTGTGTACAAAAGAAGTTCTTAGTATGTAAATGATGAAATACAAATTTCACCAATTCATCTTTATCCTATTCACTTCTATTTTTTGTAAGTCTTATATGCAACATAGTATATAAAATATTTAGGTGTAGTAGTATTTACATATAAAATATAAATGAATGTACACTTAGGGGTACATGTTCAAAAGTAGTTATTGATTAGTGCGATTTTTAAAAATTTGAGATCTCTGATCGAGACCAGTGGCATTCAACCTGTGCTTCCAAGAAGCCCCTTGGAGCTGTGGAACAGAAGGCATTGGGTCAAGCTCTAGACTTGCAAGGTGCACTTCAACCTAAGATGCTCCACTTTGATGTTAAGCATATAAGAGTTCTGAAATAAATAAGGTTCTGATGAAACCAGTGCTTCCATACTTGAAACAAAATTAAAATTGATGCTTTTCAGGAAATCAGGTAACTGTAGCCATTTGAAGAAGAAAACACACCAGAACATTACCGATTGTGCTTTTTCTTCTTTCTCTAGCTCATTCTCTTTTTCATAACTCTGGATTCTACATTGGAAATACTTATATTGTGGGGAAAAATTTAAAAGGCAGCTTTGACACATTTTTATGATGAAATAATTGAGGAACTTGGCCACGTGCTCCTCTATATAAAAGACTTCTCTCTGTATAGAGGCAGTCTCAGAGAGCAGCCCCTATATGCTGGGCTAAGATTTTCTATAGGTAACAGTCTGCATCTGTTTCACTATAGGTTAAAATGAGCCGTCAAGACCTGGAATTACTTACACATGAGGCATGTTTGCAGTTTTTTTAACCATAAGGATAATTTGAACAGGCATTAATGAACATCCAATATCGTAGTAAAAAACATTCTAAATGAAGCATAAACAACTTGTTTAATGTTAATACAGCCTTCTATAAACAGCAAACTAGTTGCAAATGTTAACCCTAGGTTACTACATTATTTACTTGGAGTTTTGGAATGAAAAGAACTTTAAAACTGATCTAGTTTTAGTTCTTCATCTGAAAGAGGAGAAAACTAAAGCTGTAGATTACTAATGATTTTTTTTTCCTCCTATAGCTCATTGCCTGCAGCTGTAGCCCTGTGGCATCTGATCCCGTCAGATCTCGGAAGCTAAGCAGGGTCGGAAGCTAAGCAGGGTCAGGCCTGGTTTGTACCTGGATGGGAGACCGCCTGGGAACACCAGAAGCTATAGGCTTAGGAGAAGGACCTGGCAACCCCCTCCCACAAATCAATCTGCCATTGAAAACCCTATGAACAGCAGAGAAGCACTGACAATAGTGTTTCCCCTGTTGTACAGAGGGTCGCTATGAGTCGGATACCGACTCGATGGCACCTAACAACAACAACAACAATAGCTCATTAGTAGAAGAGCCCAGATTTCAATTTTGCTCTCTTTTCATTCTGCTCTAATTTGTTGTTGTTGTTGTTTGGTGCTGTTGAGTCAGTATCCAACTTAAAGCTACCCTACATACAATAGGTGGAACACAATTGTCAGAGCTTCTCTACTATTCATAGGGTTTTCAGTGGCTGGTTGTGTTTTGGGAGTGGGTTGTTGGGTCCTTCTCCCAAGCCTATAGCACGTAGTGTTCACAGGCGGACTCTGATTCTGCTTAGTTTCCGAGATCTGACAGGATCAGACCCCATAGGGCTATGGCTGCAGGCCTGCTCTGATTTAGATGCTATTAATTTAACTAGCTCACCTTTTGATATTCTTTCCTATACGTCCTATGGTCATATTGATATTTTTTCAGTTCCTTGACATCTTTTCTCTTGTATAGCACATATCTCTACCTAGAACAATTTCTCTCATAGACTTTTCTACTTGTTATATAATGTTTTCATCTTCAACTTCAAATCCACTTATTCTGGAAAGCTATCCATAACTTTGAGGTTAATTTTATCACCACTAGTCCCATTTTTATCAGACTGATCGCCCAATAAGTGATTAATGATTGATTACCTCAGAATACTGTAATCTTTATTGATGGCTGAAAACAAATCTAACTGTATTCACTACTATGCCTCATGGTCTCATATATTTCAATAAATAGGCAACTTTAATTTGATGGTTATTTTTTAAATGAATGTTTAGTAGTAAATGAATGTTCCCTCCCTTTTCATAACTACTGTGCCATTCAATGTTTTTAGGCTTTTGTTGATTTGTAGATTATCCTTACTTCTATGCTCATTAGATCAAAATAAATGTCCATCAATGAACAAAGAAATGGATAAAGAAAATGTGCTGTATACATACAATGTAATAATTTTCAACCATAAAAATTATCCAGACATTTGCAACAACATTGATTAAGGATGTTATGTTAAGTGAAATAAGCCAGGCACAGAAAGACTAACACCACATGATCTCAGTCATATGTGCTATCTAAAGAAAAATGATCTCATAGAAGTATAGAGCACAATAGTGGATACCAGGGACTAGGAAGAGTAAAGCAGGTACAGGATAGGAAGAAGTTCGTCAATGAGTACAGTGTTACAGTGAGATAGGAAAAATAAGTTCTGGTGTTCTATGGTGCAACAGAATGAATATAATTAACAATAATTTGTTGGGTGCTATGGTGCACACCTGTAATCCGAGTGTCTAGGGAGGCTGAGGCAAGAGGATTGGAAGTTCAAGGGCAGAGGCAGACTGTGCAATTTAGGGAGACCCTGTGTCAAAGTAAAAAGTATATAAAAGGGATTGGGGGTAGAGATCAATGGTAGAGTACTTGCCTAGCATGCTTGAGGCCCTAGATTCAAGCCCTCATCCCCAGTACTGGAAAAAAAATGCATTATATATCTCAAAATAGAAGATAGGATTTTGAATACATTCACCATAAAGAAATAATAAAAATTTAGCCAGGAGCGGTGGCTCATACCTGTAATCCCAGAAAATCAGGAGACTAGGGCAGAAGGATCTTAGGTTCAAGGCCAGAGAAAGTCTGTATAATTTAGCAAGACCATATCTCAAGATAAAAAATAAAAAATGGGCTGAGGTTACAACCAAGTGGTGGAGCACTTGCAAGGCCCTAAGTACAACCACCAAGTACCACCTTAAAAAAAAAAGGAGAGAAAGAATGAAAGAAAGAAAGAAACAAAAGAAAGAAAGAAAGAAAAGAAAATTTCATAATGTGGTATGTAATTACTCTTTGTTGATCATTATTCAATATATTGTTGTTGTTGTTTGGTGTTGTCAAGTCAGGTCCTACTCATAGGCCCCTCATGGGGTATTCAGTGGCTGATTGTTTCAGAATTCCTTTGGAAATAGATTGCCATGTCATTCTCATGTTTTTGTGATGTTAACAAAAATATTAAATGAAGATTCTGCAGAATGGAGAAGCTTTTAGTAATTTGTCATTCTAATTCCATTAGTATTCTTTTTAGTTTTTAATTTTTTATTGGTAATTTTTTCATTAATGTATAACTTAATGGATACCTGTGTATCATTGAAAATATATTAAAGTACTGGATAATGTTGTTGTTCTTGTTTGATGCTGTCAAGTTGGTATTCAACTCATAGCAACCCCATGTGCAACAGGCAAAACACTATTGTCAGTACTTCTCTGCTATTCATAGGGTTTTCAACAGTAGATTGATTTTTGAGAGGGGGCTTCCAGTTCCTTCTCCCAAGCCTACAGTATCTGTTGTTCCCAGGTGGTCTCCCATCCAAGTACTAACCAGGCCTGACCCTCCTTAGCTTCCGAGATCTGATGGGATCGGATGCCACAGGGCTACAGCTGCAGGCATCATTGAAAATATATTAATTTAAAGTACTAGATAGTAGATTATCTTAATTATAAGTGTAGAAGTAGAAAGGCTATATTTCACACCATCATGTATTATAATCTATTCAGATACCTTTTTGCTCTCTACCTAATACCATTTGATGCTCCCAGTTTTATAGACATAATTGTAGATATGGACACATAAATAGCAGACCTTGGCTGCTGTTGTTGTTGTTGTTAGGTGCCGTCGAGTCGAGTCCGACTCATAGCGACCCTATGTACAGCAGATGGAAACACTTGCCGATTCTGTGCCAGGCAAATGATCTTATTTATGTTTAAGCCCATTGTTGCAGACACTGTGTTAATCCATCTGGTGGAGGGTTTTCCTCTTTTCCGTTGACCTGCCACTCTTCCAAACATGATGTCCTTCTCCAGGGATTGTTCTCTCCTGACTACATGTCTGAAATATGTAATACACAGTCTGGCCATTTTTGCTTCCAAGGAGTACTCTGGTTGCACTTCTTCTAGGACAGATTTGTTGGTTCATTTGGCAGTCCATGGTGTATTTAATAGACATCTCCAGCACCACAATTCAAAAGCATCAATTCTTTTTCTGTCTCTCTTGTTCAATGTCCAACTTTCACAACCATATGATGCGACTGAAAATACCATGGCATGAGTCAGACACACCTTCGTCTTCAATGTGACATCTTTGCTTTTCAATACTCTAAAGACATCTTTTGCCACAGTTTTTCCTAGAGCAATGCGTCTTTGGATTTCTTGACTGCTGCTTCCTTGGGTGTTGACTATAGAGCCAAGCAAACCAAAATCTTGGACAACCTCAATCTTTTCTCCATTTATTGTGAAGTTGCCTGCTGAACCAGTCTTAAGGATTTTTGTTATGTTGATGTTTAGTCGAAACCCATATTGAAGGCTATGATCTTTGATCTTCATCAGTAAATGTTTTAAATCCTCTTCACTTTCAGCAAGCAGAGTTGTGTCATCTGCATAACGCAGATTGTTAATGAGTCTTCCTCCAATCTTGATGCCACATTCTTCCTCATAAAGTCCAGCTTCTCGGATTATTTGCTCAGTGTATAAATTGAAGAGATAGGTGAAAGTATACAGCCCTGATGCACACCTTTCTCAACTTTAAACCACACAGTGTTTCCTTGTTCTATTTGAACAACTGCCTCCTAGTTCATGTACAGATTTCTCATGAGCACAATTAGGTGTTCTGGTATTCCCATTTTCCAAAGTGTTATCCATAATTTGTTATGATCCACACAATCAAATGCTTTTGCATGGTCAATAAAACATAGATAGACATCTTTTTGATATTCTCTGCTTTCAGCTAATATCCACCTGCCATCAGCAATGATGTCCCTGGTTCCCTGCCCTCTTCTGAATCCCGCTTGATTTTCCGGTAATTCCCTGTCTATATACTGCTGCAGTCGCTTCTGAATGATCTTTAGTAGAATTTTGCTGGCGTGTGATATTAATGATACTGTCCGATAGTTTACACATTCAGTTGGATCCCCTTTTTTGGGAATAGGCACAAATATGGATCTCTTGCAGTCAGTTGGCCAAGTAGCTGTTTTCCAAATCTGTTGGCATAAACATGTTAACACCTCCAGTGCTGCATCTGTTTGTGGAACCATCTCTATTGGTATCCCATCAATTCCTGGAGGCTTGTGGTTTCGCCAGTTCTTTCAAGGCAGCTTCCATTTCGTCCTTCAACACCATTGGTTCCTCCTCATATGCTACCGATTCTTTCTTGTATAATGACTCTGTGTATTCTCCCCATCTTTTTTTGATGTTTCCTGCATCATTTAATATTTTCCCAGTAGAATCTTTCACTACTGCCACTCGAGGCTTGAATTTTTTCTTCACTTCCTTAAGCTTGAGAAACACAGAGTGTGTTCTTCCTTTTTGGTTTTCTGCCTCCAGCTCCTTGCACATGTCATTATAATATTTGTTTTTGTTTTCTCGAGCTGCCTTCTGAAATCTTCTGTTTAGTTCCTTAACTTCATCCTGTCTTCCTTTTGCTTTAGCTGCTGGACGTTCAAGGGCAAGGTCCAGTGTCTCTTTTGACATGTAATTTGGTCTTTTCTTTTTTTCCTGTCTTTTTAAGAACTTTTTGCTTCCTTCTTGAATGATATCTTTTATGTCATGCCACAACTCTTCTGGTCTCCTATCATGTGTCTAATGCATTAAACCTATTTTTGAGTTGGTCTCTGAACTCAGGTGGGATATACTCAAGGTCATACTGTGGCTCTTGTATACTTGTTCTTATTTTCTTTAGCTTCAGTTTGAACTTGCATATGAGAAGTTGATGGTCTGATCCACAGTCAGCACCTGTTCTTGTTTTGACATTTTGTACAGAGCTTTTCCATCATCTCTTTCCACATACGTAGTCAATTTGATTCCTGTATGTTCCATCTGGTGAAGTCCATGTGTATAGTCTCCGTTTATGATGTTGAAAAAATGTATTTGCAATGAAAAGGTCATTGGTCTTGTTTATTATTTATTCTTCAGTAGTTAAAAATAAACTGAGGAAAAGATAGCATTTCATAGTTATATATCCCTGGTATGGAAAATACAACATTGCATTCAGTTTGGTATTCTACATTCGCCTTATCTGTTTTGTAGCATGTACAGACAAAATAATGAAGAAAATGCTTTACCTCAAACTTGTTTTCCCCAATTTAAAATCAAAACAAACGGAGATATCTGTCATTTTCCTTGTGTGTGCATATGCATGCATGTGAGTGTGTGTGCGTGTGACATATTCTGCTTATTCAATTGGTAGATTATTTTTCTGAAGTAATGTTTGTTTAATAGAAAATAAATCTATTTTTGGTGATAACTATATACTTATGCCATGAACCATTTGTACAAGTAGTGTTTCCATAAATTAACTATTCTCTCCTATGAAATACAGATCAAGTATTGCAGGTAAAATATCAAAGGTGAAGTAAAATTTTCAAAATATTTGAAGTCACAGCCTTGTATGAGATCACTGGCTCCAAAAAATTATTAATTAGGTAAGCACATATAGCTTACTCAACCTCTTTTGGTTCTTCAGGCATAAAATGGAAACAATAGCACAATTGCGGCAATTGAAAAAAATGGATTTCTGTGCAAAGAATTAAATATAGTATACAGTAGCTATCTTTACTAAACCATTTTAATTCTAGGAAACTTATGGGTCAGAATTCTATATTTATCATTAGAAGCAGAGTTCCTAACAACTAATGAAAATCTTACATTTGTGTTACCTGTTTTGTCAAATAGTAAGTGTAGTAAATAAAGTAATAAATGTGAAGATAAAATTTGCTGTTGCCAGTCTGCACAATACTGCAAATGATAGTGTTGATGTTTTTGCTTATTGTTAAAATATTACCAAACTTCCCTTTCATATGTTATATTAACATATAGACATTTTTATTTATTTTGGTAGGGAATATTTGCACAGTAACTCTGGTGGGATTTGGTTTTGCATCCCGTTGTTTTAGGAAGAAGCACCTACAAAAGAAATAAGGTGTTTTGTTTGGATGAGCTGTGGAAAGAAGGCAGATGATTGAGGATTTACTTTCTTCATCAGTGCCAGGCTGGTGAATGTGAATACTAGAGAGAATTTCAGGAACGTGGGGATTGCCTACTCAGCCAAAAAAAGCATAAACAAATAGTTAAAAGATATCATCATGTTACCATAGTTACACAAGCATTTTGGTTACAGAAGTGAAAAAAAATTAAAAGAAATATGAAAAGATCTCAGCAAGAATCTTCTACAAGGAACAACCCTTCTGCATGCATTCTAAGGTCTGGACTGAGTTAAAATTTTATTGAAAACATATATGTGGATATGATTATATATATATGTATACATATATTTATGACATTCATGTGGACCTCTTTATGCCTATATATGTCTGTATACGACATGCTTGATATGAAAAACAATATGTACTACTTGCGTGTTTTGCCAAATATGGGCAAGGTTAAAGTAACTCTTTACCTTCAAAGCAAGATGTAGCATGAAGGCAGTAGCACGTTTAATTTTCCTCCATGCTCCAGCTTCCTCTATGATATATTCACATAGTCATGGTTGAAATTTGCACTGTTTATGATCTTACTAAATGCTAAAAGATGTATTGTCTTCCTTGCTTATATAGAAGCAATGGGAAAGAAATAATGGCATTAGGAAGAATTACATGTTTTATTTTTTTTGTAGGAAAACCTCTGATTTTTCATTTGTATCTGCCCTCTGATGATTAAAAATAAAATTTCAAATCCTGAACTATATAAGTTTTCCATATATTATACATATTTTACTGTATTTTTGTATTTGTTTCACACAGTGTCCTGAAGTATTTACATTTTATATGCACAGGTTTTAGATGAGTAGAACAATTAATTCATGAAACGTAGATAAAAAATTGTCAAATGTATTGCCTTTAAAATACAAAGAAGTGCATTGTTTCATTATATATTTTGTTTGTTTCTGAAAGTAGGCATTCTTTACTTCATGGGTATTGTGTGCATCATTATGTGAGGGGTTGTTATGGGGATTGTTTTAATCATTTATTATTCTAGTTAAATTAGAGAAGAAAATTATTTGAATGATAGATCAAACAGCTATCTAATTTTACTATAAAGATTTCTAAAAAGATCTAACCAGATAGCCTTCTTTCAAAATTTAACCTGCTTTTCCCTTAATAAAGACATATATACTTCGACCTTATTCAGTTTCACTTCATGTAAAGTTGGTTTTTTTCTTTATATTTTCTTTAAATAACCGATGACAACTCAAGACTTGTGTAGCTAAATCCATTACATGAATACTTATTTCCCTGTTAGCACCACATCAGCATTTGGTTTCTACACTTAATACTGAAAACGCTTATGGTTTAATCTTCAGCAAGTTACTGACAGCATGTTTTTTATTAATTATATAAAAACTTCAGATATTTTGGATACTTCTGGATTGGACCTGTATGATAGCCTCCATAGGATTTTATAATGTTGTTAAATGAGTAATAGAAATTAGATAAAATGTGATCCACAAATCTGAGTTTTTAATTCTTTTTGAATTTCTCAGTTTTTTGTGATATTCTAGTGGTAGAAATCATTATTTTCTTAATCATAGATTGATAATGTATTTTCAGAGTCCAGGACCATAACCAAGCACTTAGGTGTTTTTATTGGTATTATAAATGCAAAGATAAACCAATTAAAATCATTCTCTATCTTCTAGGAACTCTAATTTAGTAGGAATGGATGTTTATATTCTTATCTTTTCTTCTCCACATTCATTGGTTAAGTGTTCTTTGTATATCTACTCTTAAGTGTGTGAGGGAGAGATGCAGTTATAAGTGTTGAATAAGAATTTCTCCTCTGAAAGACCTAAAGTCCAGAAAGGTAAAGGATTAACTATGTTATAATTATTATGTTAAAAATACTGAATTTAAAGGCTACACATATCTATGGGATAATGGAGGACTAAGGAGACATACCCCTGCAGCTGTACCACTGTGGTGTCTCATCTCATCAGATCTCGGAAGCTAAGCAGGGTCGGCCTGGTTACTACTTGGATGGGAGGCTGCCTAGGAACACCAAATACTGTAGGCTTGGGCAAAGGACCTGACAACCCACTCCAAAAAAACAATCAGCCATTGAAAACCCTATGACTAGTAGAGAAGCCCGACAATAATGTTGTGTCTGTTGTACATAGGGTCACTATGAGTTGGACACTGACTCGAGACACCTAACAACAACAACAAGGAGACATAGGTGTCGATCTTGATGTTAGTAGAATTTTCATTAAGATAAAAGGTTGACAAAGGCATTTAGGCTATGTTAACATTGTGAACACACTTCTAAAAATGTGTGAAAATGTGTAGTGAACTCAAGGACTATGAAAATTCTGGTAATGTTGGGTATATAAGGAGATGTTAAGTGCTGTCGAGTTGAATCTGGTTTATAGCAACCATAAGTACAGCAGAATGGAACACTACCCAACACTGTGCTATACACACAGTCTTTTTGTGTTTGAGCCCAATGTTGCACTCACTATGTTTCTTTTCATCTGGAATCTTGCCACATAAGTAAGAAGGAGGTCACAGGGGCTTTTCTCCATTCTCATCATTAAGGTCAATTCTACTTTGAGGAGGCAACTCTTCTCCAGTAATTTCTTGAATGCCTTCCATCCTGGGAGACTTTCTAGCACTGTATTTGTCAGTGCTTCTATGCTATTTATAGGGTTTTCAATGGCTGTTTCAAGAGTGGGCTGCCAGGTCTTTCTCCTTAGTCCATCTTTGTCTGGAAGCTCAACTTAAACCTGTCCACCATGGGTGGCCCTGTTGGTATCTGAGATAGCAATGGCATAGGTTTCAGCATCACAGCAACATACAAGCCCCAACAGCATGACAAGCTGAGAGACATTTGGGGGCTTCTGTTCTTAGTCCTAGATAAAATCACTCCCATACTTGTTTTGACTTGTTTGTCTCCCATTTTTGTCTCTCCTTTTTGACCCAGTGCCTCTCTTTGACATACTAAGCTCTTACCATTATGTAGAGAAAATCTAGAGACAGTAAGAATTGTTGAAAGACTGTTAGAGTAATGTAGATGGAAGTTAGTGTGGGGTTAAATGAGAATCATGGCAGCAGGAATGGACTTCAGGGATGCAACTTGAAAAATATGCCCTATAGGTCATTGTTTTGAAGGAGAGAAAAGAAAGATGAAAAATGATTTTTATGATATGAAAGATGTTTAAACCTAAGATACTAGATAAAATGATGGTTTAATTAATAAAATTAGGTATATGGATATAAACATTTAGTCTGGTACAAGCTGCTTACAGTTTTTTCTATCATTTTGGCTGTCACCCCCATCCATGCATCATAAAAGTTTGCAGAGATAGGTCTTGGAGTCAAATTGGCAATTTGACCCCATCCACATGGATGTTTTTTATAGTATAGATTTTTATAGTATAGATTATAGTAGAAGTCAGCATTCAAAATTTATTATTAAAACCCAGACTGTCAGTATCTTTGTGGATAATACCTGTACAGTGTGAACTTGAGAGCCGTGGGCTCCTTTATTCTACTTTGCAGACTAAGAAAGTTGCTAGAAAGTTGTTCCCTCAGAAGAAGCAAGCAAAAAATAAGGAGAAAATGACACCAGAGAGGAAACAGTTTGCACTGTTTCTTACTTCTTGAGGTATATATCCATTCCTACCTCCAGATGTTTACAATAAATCTTCCTTATGCTTAAAGTGGCTCAAGCTCGTTTCCTCATTTAAGTAGAGATGTCCTTCCTGTTGCACATGAGCTTAGACTTGTCAAATTTGAGGTTCTGATAGGATTATTAGATGGCAATATCTAGTACCTACATAGAATTGTAGGTCTTGGACTCAGAATCTTGTCATGGTTCATTCCAGTACAGATTCCACTTAGTTTTATTAAGCACAGTCTGTTGTTATTTTGTGACAGTCATTTTTACATTTACCCTTAGTGATTCTCTGAGTTGTTGAAGGTAAGGAAGTGGTCTGTATAAGTGCTGACTAGAGATAGGTTTGGAATTGGAGTTGGGGATAAGGGTAGTGTCTGACATCTATAGTCCTAACTCACTGAAGCCATCAAAATTAGAGAGCAGAGCACACTGAAGATAAAGATGTTGATAAATTAACCAGAATAAAACAAGAATAAAGGTGAAATTTATTGGAAATTTATGGAAAGAGAAAACAAAGAGGGGCAGAGCCCCAATTAAGAAACTGGACAGCAAGCAGATCAAAGTGGATGTAGGTTTGAAGTAAAAGCCCAGGATTACAGTGAACATTTTTGGGTGCCTCTCCTTTGCCCTTATGCTCTGGCTAGTTCATGGTGTGTGAGTAATCTTTGTAGTTAGAGGAGGAAGTTGCTATTGTGAATGGGATCTTTTTCATTGCATTTTTTGAAACAATTTTTCTTAGCTTTCAGGAAAGCTACAGGACTTTATATTTGTATATTACTACTTAGAGATCTTTTATTTATTCTAAGAATTTGTCCATAAATTCTCTTGAGATTTATAAGCATAAAATTGTATTGTATAAAATAATATTTACATTCTTCTTTCAAATTTTATTGCTAGGGACCTAGAGAATAATGCAATGTTCCATTATTTATTCCTGATTTTCTAGAAGTTTTCTATGTGTGTGTGTGCATGAGAGAGGGAACAATTCTGAGAAAATATTAAGCTCCTTTGATGTTTAGAAAACTGTAAGAAGGTCGGAGTAGCTAGAATTCAGTGAGCCAAAAGAAGCCAATGAGCCAGATGAAGTGTGACCTTCCAGGCCAACACATAGTGCATGCTGTGTTTTTTTGTTTTGCAAGGAATGGTAAGAATAGGATAAGTGACCAGATTTCATATTTAGTTTATTATTTTTCATATAATGAAGAGAGTGCTATTCCATCTTTTGTCTCTATTAAATTTTGTAAATAACAGTGATGTTTTCGAGGAAGTTTGATGCATAGCAGTTTTGTATTGACTGTAGTCTCAAGTACTAGATTTTTTTAAAATAAAATTTTTATTTTAGGATTACAGAAAAATTGGCAGGAATGCAGAGAGATTCTGTATACCTCCTCCTCCAGTTGTCCCTATTATTCATGTTTGACATTGTTGTTAGGTGCCATCAAGGCGGTATCCGACTCATAGCTACCCGATGTACAACAGACAAAACACTATCGTCAGTTCTTCTCTGCTATTCATAGGTTTTACAATGGCAGATTGTTTTTTGGGGGGAGTGGGTTGCTGGGTCCTTCTCCCAAGTCTACAGCTTCTGGTGTTCCCAGGCAATCTCCTATCCATGTACTAACTAGGCCCGACCCTGCTTAGCTTCTGAGATCTGATGGGATCGGATACCACAGTGCTACAGCTGCAGGCTAATGTTTGACATTAGTATGGCATATTTGTAACTATGAACTAATATTGGTACTTTACTATTAAGTGAAGCTTATACTTTATTAGTATTTCTTTAGCATTTGCCTCATGTCCTCGTCTTTGGTAGCACATTCAGTGTTGTTGTTGTTGTTAAGTGCCATCCAGTCGGTATCCGACTCATGGCGACCCCACGTACAATCGGGGAAACACTATTGTCAGTGCTTCTCTGCTGTTCATAGGGTTTTCAATGGCAGATTGATTTTTGGGAGTGGGTTGTCGGGTCCGTTTCCCAAACCTGCATCACCTGGTGTTCCCAGGTGGTCTTCCATCCAAGTACTAACCAGGCGCGACCCTGCTTAGCTTCTGAGATCTGATGAGATCAGATGCCACAGGGCTACAGCTGCAGGCAGCACATTCAGTACACCTCATTAAATTTTGTTGTCATGTCTTCCTCAGCTACTTTTGGCTAGACAGTTCTGATTCTCTTTTTACCCCTAAAATTGTTTAGGATAATATCTATAAATTTCAATTGGTTGAGCATTTTTGTTTTTTAATCTTCTTATGGGGTATATGTGTGCATGTATAATGGATATATACATAGAATAGGTAATTTAGCTTCTTAAATTTGTTAAAATTTTCTTAGGACCCTAGTATATGGTCCTTATAAAAATATTCTAAATGTTAACAAATATGGAGTAGTTTATAAAGGGTAGTGACATTTTTTTTCTTTTTCTTGTGGTATTGGGGAGTTACACCCAGGGCCATGTCATGCAGGTTGCTTCTGACCTTGAATTTGAAGTCCTCCTGCCTGTGCCTCCCAAGTTGCTGGGATAAAGGGATATACCACCAAGCCTGGCTGAAGGGTAGAATTTTTTATAAAGAATATATATTTAACTTTGTTATACTTTTTAAATCATATTTAAGTTTATTTATTAAATATTCATTCTTATATAATTAACATATAAACACTGATATACTGGTAGTATTACTGGCATATTAAAACTTTTTGTAAATACTTGTGTTTCTGTTAGTTTTCCTTTATATTTCCAATAGTGTTTTTATAAGGTATATTTTATTATAATTCATGATCATCATTTTTTTTTCATAATAGAATTGTATCAGTTTTCTGCCCCTTGGGTCCAGTTTAAGATTTCTTGCTTTTATTTCTCCTGTATGTGGCATTAAAATTGCCATCTTTGCTTTCTTTTTACTCTACACAGTGAATTCTACAGTGCCTTGAACATGAGTGATGCTCAAATATTTGGAGAGGGAGTGAATGAATATATGTATATTTATATCTATTTATAAGAAGAATGGCTGGGATTTAGTTCAGATGGTAAAGCGCTGCTCTGCAGTCTCTGAGGTCCCAAGTTCGATTCCCAGCACCTCAAAATGGGAGAAGGATGTGGCAACCCACTGCCAAGGCAATCCCGAAACAGTCAGCCATTGAAAAGCCTATGAGGGTCGCTATGAGTCAGACTCCACTCGATGGAACCTAACAACAACAATAACATAAGAAGAATGAGAAAAACAGAAGGTGTATGAAAGGAAGACATAGGCAAGTTTTCATGACAGTACCAGTTATTTCAGTATATGTGAAATATGCAGAAGTTTTCTATCTTCTAAAAACTCACAAACTTTCCTATAACTTATTCTACTTATATTTAGAATTGAAAAAGCTATGAGTATCTATATACCTAACCAAATCTGTCCAATATCCAGCATTGTGAGAAGGAAATGGAAGAATAGTAATGTTTAATAATAACTCCTTGTTTGACACAATGTAAATGTTTGTAGTGGTTCATTTGGTTGGCATTTTTAGAGTCCTCATGTTTTTTATATTAATTCATCTCAAATAAAAATGCATATTATGCATAGCACTGAGCATGCCATGTGAGTTGTATAACTGTTTTCCTGTTTATAAGAATTACATACATATTATGAACTTATACATATGTGCAATTCTTTTTTCTTATTTTATTTTTTGCAGTACTGGGGCTTGAACCCAGGGCCTCAAGCTTCCATGGTCTGCAAGTGCTGGACCACTGAGCTGTGCCACCAGCCCATTTTTTTTTTTTACTTTTTGAGACAGGGACTCACTAAGTTATGCAGACTGCCTCTGGTCTCGAACTTGCGATCCTCCTGCCTCTGCCTTCTGAGCCACTGGGATGATAGGCGTGAGCCACCGCACCTGGCTACCTTACTGAAAAACTTAAGGCATCTTGATGCTTATAACTTGTTGGGCCTGTTTTATGGAGAAGTAAACTAATGCTCAGGGAGGTCCTAGGTCATTCATTCAGTTTATTCCAGAAATACTTACTGAGCATTTACAATGTAGCAGGCATAGTTCTAAATACCAGGGATTCAAATCACACATCTAATAAACATCAACACCAGAATTCAAATCCATATTTTCTCCTAAAGCTTATGCTTTTTATAAGATGCCTTAGTGATTAAACTGACTATATAATTCACTCATTTGAGAAGAAAGATGCAGTGCATTGTCAATTGCACTGTCAGTAAGATTGCTCAAGCTTTTTTGTTTTTGTTACATGAATCATATCATTTCCCATATAGTTGTCTTTTCAGAACTCTATTTTAATATTTCACACTTGGCTTTCTCCAAATGATTTTATGTTGAGAAGACAAATTTAGAATCCTTACATTTTGTATGAAGTTGTTTTCTCGTATCAACTTTTTAATTCATAATCTCTGTGTCTTAATAATTTCATGACAAATTCTTCTTAAAATTCTTGGCTACAGCTTTGCTCAAGCATAATTTTCTTCTCTTTTTCCACATAATGCTATGTAATATGGGTTTTATTATACCTCTTATCTATGTACATATTCCAGACTTCCAAATCTATAAACCAGGACTTTTAAAAAGTTTTCCACTCAAGTATATCACCCACAACCTGCATATTTCATGCAACTTGCTACCTCATAGACATGTAAAATTCAACTTAGTAAAAGTGGTAATCATATTTTATGCCAGTCAAGACATATGAATACTGACATCTGTTTATCTTCATACTCCCAATTAGTGACAAAACTCTGTTTATTTCCTTGAGAGTTCTTATTTCCCTTTGCTGTCTTCTCCATTCCTTTTACTACTGTGTAGGTGAATCACTATTTCTATCTAGCAATACTGTTTTCACTGGTACCTTTTCTTCTCTTTGATGAAACCTTTCCCCAGTTACAGAACTAATTGCTTTTTTTGTCCACTGATCATGGGTCTAACATTGTTTTTGTTATGTGCCATGGAGTCAGGTACAACTTATAGTAACCCTGTGTCCAACAAATGAAACACTACCTAACACTGTGCTATGCCCAGCACTATGTCAGTGCTTTTCTGCTATTCATAGGGTTTCCAATGGCTGATTGTTTCAGGAGTGGACTGTTGGGTACTTCCCCCAAGCCTACAGCACCTGGTATTCCCAGGTGGTCTTCATCCCAAATACTAACCAGGCTGGACCTTACTTACCTTCCAAGATCTGAGGAGATTAAGCACTGAGGTGGTATGGATTTAGACTGGTTTTAACATGTTGTTGTTGTTAGGTGCTGTCGAGTCGAGTCCAACTCATAGTGACCCTCATAGGGCAATGGCTGACTGTTGTGGGATTGCCTTGGGAGTAGGTTGCCACATCCTTCTCCCATGGTTTTAACATAGTACTCATCATAACTGATGATGTTTACTTGGTTTGAATGTTTATGCTCTACTCTTAGGAAGTTCTTTGAGAATAGGAGGTTCTAACCTAATATTCCTCATAATAAGTGGGTTTTTATCTGTTTTGCATTTTTGTAATCCATGTATAGGCAGGATGTTCTTTGAATATAGAAGGATATATTAGATTTGCAGTCATTGCATACTACCTTGAACATAGGAAATGTAATGATTGTTTAAAGGAGTGAAAGTCTAAGTGAAGAGTCTATCTTAAAATATTTTTAGAAGTACCTAGATTTATTAGTGTGGGTTCTCCAGAGGAATAGAGCATATATATTTACATTGGAAGAGATATTTACCATACAGAATTTGCTAATAAAAAAGAAGAAAGTCCTGTCATTTTTGATACTGTGGATGAACCTATAGGACATTGTTAAGTGAAATAAGCTGGGCATAGAAAAACAAATACCACACAATCACACTCATATATGGAAGCTCAAAAGCTCATTGCAAAAAAGCAGAGTAGAATAATCAGTAGAAGCTAGGAATGGTAGTGAGTGAATAGAGAGAGGTTGGATAACTGGTACCAAAATACAGTTAGAAAGGAGAAATAAGTGTTAGTGCTCTTTAGCACAACAGGATAAAGATAGCTTACAACAATTTATTATATATTTCAAAATAGGTAGAAGAGAGGATTCTGAATGTTCCCAGCATAAAGAAATGATGTCTCAGGTGATGAAAATGCAAACTACCCTAATTAGGCCACTACACATTGTATACATATATCACAGTATCCACTATACCTTAAAGTATGTACAATTATTATGTAGTAATTAAAAATACTGAAAGCATTAACTCACATGATCACGGAGGCTGAGATCCAAGGGAGCTAATTGTATGATACTAGTCCAAGTCTAGGGGCTTGAGAAGCGGGAGAACCAGTGGCACCAATTTTGGTCTGAATTTGAAGGCAGAAGACTGGCTTCTCCTCAAAGACAGGGAGGGAAATAGAGAGGTGAGGGGAAGCATTACAGAGAGGGAGACAGGGAAGGAAAACAGGAGATGGGGGAGGGCATGGTGTCTACTCAGCTTTTGATTCTATTGGGACCATTAGTGGAATAGATGAGGCATACCCACATTGGGGAGACCAATCTGCTTTGCTCCATTTACCAATTCAAACATTTATGTCATCTAGAAACACACGCACAGGTGCATTCTGGAACACTGTTTATCCAAGTACCTGGGTATTTTGTGGCCCAAACAAATGAAAACATAAAATTAAATATTACACTGAGATAAAAATAAAATTGGAAAAAGGTCAATGCATAGGAATTTAGAACATAGTGTCCTTGTGCCTAGAACATTAGCTTTTGTCATTTAATTCAAAATTTATGTATTGTTTTCTACTGATAATATAACTCAGTTTTAAAAATAAAGATTCACTGCACGTATATAGATACATATTCCCACAAAAAGACACGCAAGTAGAAAAGAGATCATTGGTGGGGGCTGGGGATAGAGAAGGAGGGTCATGAGAGGTTAAGGGGGAAGCTATGTGAGCAATGTACAATGAAATACATATATGGAAAGGTCACAATGAAACCCATGTCATAATGAAACCCATTAAGTTGTACATTAAAAATTTCTAATAAAAATTTATTTTTTATTAGAATAATAAATAAATAATAAATAAATAATAAATAATAAATAAATAATAAATAAAATATTAGGCTGAAAAAAGTAAATACATTGATAAGCTTATTTTTATATTCTATTCTTATCTCCTAAAATAGTTGGAGCTCCATGGGGTTGAATAAAGGACTTATTAAGATTAGTAATAGCTGAAATTTAATGTAAAACTTATTTTGTGCCAGTCACTATTTTAAGCACATTCTATGTATTAAATGATTTTATCCCTCAACAGCTAAATTAAGGTCATTATTATTATTGATTAGTATTATTTCCAATTTAGAATAAGTTAAACTGAACCCAAAGGGGCTAAGTGTTTCTGTTTTCTAAAATCAAAGAATTAGTGAGTGATGAAAGCAGTATTCAAACTTGACCCTGATTTATTATTCAGAGATATTTATTGATTATATCTTGTGTTGAAAATGTTCTTGGTGTGAAGTTTCTAGCAGTGAGCACAACAATGTCCCTGCTGTATGGGACTTACATTGCATTATATGTATGTGGTCCCAGCTACCTTTATGTTCAGTGATTATCTATAAAGCAGAATAAGAGGAAAAAGAGTGCCCGAGTTTGGGAAGAGTGCTGTTCACTTTTCTACACCAAGTAACCAAAGAAGGCCTTTAAAATCATATTTTAGCAGAGACATGAAGGTGAACAAATCAGACACACTGATATCTTGGGAAGAAAATATTTCGGGAAGTAGAATCGAAGGTACAGTGTCCCTTAGAGAAAAGCATAATTTATATGTTTAGCTTAAAGAACAACCAAGAGGCCAGTGAGTAACAGGTAGTTATGTGATGAGAAATGAAACCAGAGAGAGAGAGAGAACAGTCTGATTCTCCAAGAATTTCTAAACAACTGTGATTTGCTTCAGTTTTAACATAATCATGTTGGCTGTTCTATTGAGAATAGACAGGGCAGGGAAAATCTGAAAAGACTATACAAAAGACTATTTCAATAATGCATATGTGACAATGTTGGCTTGGATCTGGAAGGTTATCATGTGGGAAGTGTGGATAGTAATTCATGAAGCTTAATTCTGGGTATATTTTCAAGGAAGAAAAAGTAGGACTTGCAGGATTATGTGTCTTAATCACTGTTGTTGTTAGGTGCCATTGAGTTATGTTTGATTCATAGTGACCCTATGTACAACAGAATGAAACACTCCCCAATTCTATGCCACGCACGTGATCTTATTTATGTTTAAGCCTATTGTTGCAAACACTGTGTCAATCCATCTAGCTGAGGGTTTTCCATCTTCCATTTTTTTCATTGACCTGCCACTTCCCAAACATGTCTTTCTCCAGGGATTTGTCCCTCCTGACTATGTGTCCAAAATATGTAACAGTCTAGCTATCCTTGCTTCCAATGAGCACTCTGGTTGCATTTCTTCTAGGACAGATTTGTTGGTCTTTGGCAGTCCATGGTATGTTCAGTATTGTCCCCAGCACCGTAATTCAAAACCATCAATTCTCCTGTGTCCCTTATTCAATATCCAGCTTTCACAACCACATTATGTGACTGAAAATATCATGTCATGAGTCAGGCGCACTTTTGTCTTTAATGTGACATCTTTACTTTTCAGTACTTTAAAGAGGTCTTTTGCCACAGATTTTCCCAATGCAATGAATCTTTTGATTTCTTGACTACTGCTTCCATGAGTGTTGATAGTAGAACCAAGTAAAGTAAAATCTTGAACACCGTCACTATTTTCTTCATTTATCATGAAGTGGTTTACTGACATAGCTGTAAGGATTTTTGTTTTGTTGATGTTGAGGCACAATCATACTGGAGGCTATGTTCTTTGATCTTCATCAGTAAATAATTCAAATCCTCTTCACTTTCAGTAAGCAAAGCTGTGTTATCTGCATAATGCAGATTATTAATGAAGCTTCCTCCCATCCCGATGCCTTGTTCTTCTTCATAAAGTCCACCTTCTCAGAGTATTTGCTCAGCATAGAAAGTGAAGAGTTATGGTGAAAGGGCACAAGCCTGATGCACACCTTTCCTGACATTAAACCAAGCAATGTTTTCTTGTTCTTTTTAAAGGACTGCCTCCTGGTCCATGTAAATATTCCTCATGAATACAGTTAGGTGGCCTGGTATTCCCATTCATCGTAGTGTTATCCATAATTCGTTATGATCCACACAGTAAAATACCTTTGCATAGTTGATAAAAAATAGATGCCTTTCTGGTATTCTCTCCTTTTGGCTAGTATCCATCCAACATTAGCAAAGACGTCCCTGGCATCTTCTGAATCTGATTTGATTTTTCTGGCAGTTCCCTGTCTATTTACTGCTGCAGGTACTTTTGAATGATCGTTAGCAAAATGTTGCTTGTGTGTGACATTAATATTATCATTCAATAGTTTCCACATTCGGTTGGATCCCATTTCTTGGGAATAAGCACAAGGATGGATCTCTTCCAGTCAGTTGGCCAGGTTGCTGTTTTCCAAATCTCTTGGCATAAACAACTCATCACCTGCAGTGTTACATCTGTTTATTGAAGCATCTCTATTGGTATCCCATCAATTCCCAGAGCCTTGTGTTTCACCAGTTCCTTCAAGGCACCTTCCATTTCATCCTTCAATATGATTGGTTCCTGATCATATACAATCACTTGAACTGGTTGGTTATCCATCACTTACTTTTTGCATAATGACTTGTGTATTCCTTCTGTCTTTTAAAAATTTTCCTGCATTGTTTAATATTTTCCCTGTAGAATCTTTCACTAATGTCACTCGAGGCTTGAATTTTTCTTCATTTCCTTAAGCTTGAGAAAAATAGAGCATGTTCTTCCTCTTTGGTTTTCTGTCTCTAACTCTGCACATGTTATTAAAATACTTGATTTTGCCTTTTCTTATTGCACTTTGAAATCTTCTGTTTAGTTCCTTAACTTCATCATGTCTTCGTTTTACTTTAGTTGTTTGATGTTCAAGAGCAAGTTTCAGAGTCTCTTTTGACATGTAATTTGGTCTTTTTTTTTTTTCTCCTGTCTTTCTAATAACCTTTTTCTTTCCTCATGAAAGATGTCTTAGATATCATGCCACAGCTCATCTGGTCTTCTACCATTAGTGTCTAACACATCAAACCTGTTCTTCAGGAGGTCTCTGAACTCAGGTGGGATATACTCAAGATACCTTGGTTCTCATACACTTGTTCTAATTCTCTTCAGTTTCAGTTTGAACCTGCATATGAGCAGTTGATGGTCTGATCCACAATCAGCACCTGGTCTTGTTTTGACATTTGATACTGAGTTTTCTGTTGTCTCCTTCTACAAATGTAGTTAGTTTTGTTCCTGTATGTTCCATCTGGTAAATTCCATGTGTGCAGTCACTGTTTATATTTGTGAAAAAATATATTTGCAGTGAAAAGGTCATTGATCTAGAACAATTCTGCCATGCAATTTCCAGCATCATTTCTGTCATCAAGGCCATATTTTCCAACTACTGAGCTGCCTTATTTATTTCCAATTTTTGCATTTCAGTCGCCAATAATTGTCAGTTTATCCTGATTGCATTTTTGATCTATTTCAGATTGCAGGAGCTGGTAAAAATCTTCCCAAACTTCATTTGTGGCCTTAGTGGTGGATGCATAAGTCTGAATAATAGTCATATTAACTGGCTGTCCTTGTAGGCATATGGATAGTATTCTGTCACTGGCAACATTGTACTTCAAGACAGATCTTGAGATATTCGTTTTGGCGATGAATACAACCCCATTTCTCTTTAGTTTGTCATCCCTGGCATAGTAGACCATATGCTTATCCAAATCATAACGGCCCATGCCATTTTAGCTCACTGATGCCTAGAATGCCAATGTTTACACACCCTATTTACCTGTTGACAATTTCTAATTTTCTTATGCTCATAGTACATATATTCCATGTTCCAATTATTAATGTATGTTTACAGTTTTTCCTTCTCATTTCCATTTCCGTCATTAAGGTAGACTATAGTTGGAAGAAGCAACTTTTCCCCATTTGTCTTTTGAGAGCCTTCCAACCTGGGGAGCTCATTTTCCAGCACTATATTTGACAGTTTTTTTCTGTTATCATAGGGTTTTCCATGGTTAATTTTCTCTGGAGATGACTGCCACATCCTACTCCCTAGTTTGTCTTAGTCTGGAAACTCAGCTGAAACCTATCCACCCTGTTTGATTGTGCTGGTATCTGTAAAACCGGTAGCATAGCTTTCAGCCTCATAGCCACAGGCAAGCCCCCACAGTATGGCAAACTGACAGATGTTTGGCGGGGTCTTAATCATTACATTATACTGTATTTGGTGGATATTTTGCTGTCTTTTAACATCTGTATTTGAAACGGGCAAATTATCAAGAATGTCAATTGTCTAGTGACAGAAAAAATGATATGATAAAATCCTCCTCTTCAAGAGTGAACATAAGGAGACATAAGTTGTCCAGGTTGACGTCAGAGTTCTACAATGGCCCTTGAGTGCCAGAAGTATATGAAAGGGAAACACAGGATCTCAAAAGAAAAAGAGAAGAAAGAAAGAAGGAAAGAAGGAAGGAAGAGAGGGAGGGAGGAAGGGAGAGAGGAAGAAAGACATTGACAATATACACATCCTGAAATTTAAAAAATGAACCCAAAATGGGCTATCAATAATTTCACTTATCATAAGTAATTTTTTGTTGTCCATAACGTTTTAAAACACTACAAACCTCATAACAATGCCTATAACAATATTTCTTTGAGTCATAAATTACTTTTGAAATTGACATTTTTTCAAGAGAAAGCAATGAAGTTTTCTTTCTTAAAAACAAAAAAACACTAGGTAATAGAGTAACTGAATGACATCTAGAGAGTTTCACTTAGATGAACACAATGATTTACAGTGCTTAGACTATGATGAAGTTAAAGGTTTCTTATTGGTCTTAGAAAACCTGAGTAAGCTATTAATATTTTAGCATCTCCATTTCCTATGGGAATGTGGCTTCCAGTTGTAGAGAAGAATATTATAGTCTTATTTAGTATAAAATTCATATATTGTAGAAGAGTATGTTAGAGGTCCCAATTGGGGTTTTCCTGAATTTATTATCTTACAAAGTCAAATATAGATGCATCTTTCATAAAAGGAATAGGCTTATTCTAAAGTAATATTTGAGACTGTTCGATCAACTTATTACATTTTGATGACCATTTCAACAGTTGAACAGTAGTAGCATAACTGGAAGAATACAAATGAGTTACAAAAGTTATTGATGAACAGCAAGAGAATTCAAAGCTCAAAGACGCCTAAAAATATTGAGAATCATCATTACAAGGTATTTTAAAGTTGTTTATACTAAAATATGTTATTCAAATTCTTTTTTGGGTCAATTATGTTTAGTGACACAGCATTACAAAATAGTTTTCTGAGATGAAATATTCCTCATAATATAATTTTTCATATAAAGTGATGTTTTGACTTGAGTAACAGATATAGCCAGAACATAATAGTAACTAGAGAAACATATTTATGTCTGAGAGGTATTTATTTACTTCTTATTAGCCCTTGTTTAGAGAATTTAAAGCAAAGAATTTTGTATCCTGTAGTTTCTCAGACATAAATCAAGAGTAACAAGTTAAATGTGTCTTTGTGTTGGAAGAGGAGGATTAATAGGGAAGAATTGGGTAGCATCATTAGGGCAGCAGTTGTGATAATAGCTGGAAACCTGACATTGATCAAAAACAAAGCTTAAGATTCAAGATTATAAAACGACAGGCTTGTTAATAATGAGCTTTCCTCATAATAATCTTGAGTCAACAAATTCTAAATTACCCTACAAAATGAGTCTGGACATAATACATTTTAGAATGATTTCCATCTCTTAATGCACATCTTTTACAAAGTGACTTTGTAGGTCTTCCCTTCAATAGTCTGTTTCTCCATTCTCTTAAATTAGTGATGGATGATCTTATAATTTGACTAGTAGAACAAGGCAAAAGTTATATTAGCTGAGAAAATAGTAATGTGTACCAACTGAAAAATATAAACACATTCCAAAAGGGGGTATATTCTTGATTGATAGATCTTAGAAAGTTTTTGGAGGACAATTACCTTGAAGAAGCCAATTTTATACAATTATCAAAGAAACTGAAATTGTATAAATTATCCTTTGACTAATACATTAAAAACAAAATATTATACCTTTTGCATGATTGCACTCAATTTTTCTAGCTTAGTTTTTTATGGTTTTATAATATTGAAACAAAGATTTACTTTAATTTTAATAACTTATAAACAAAGATCATTTTTGAACAACTAAGGATCTGATATACTATTCAAGTTTCAAACTTTTAATTAAATATATAAACACAAACCATATTTCATTTTTATACTTTCCAATTTAAAATGAGGTCACACATCCTTTAAAGAAAAATCAGGTTAATACCAGTGCCCATCTTACTGGTTAGAGCTGCACAGGTAACTATGTGTAATGCTGTTTTAAAAGATATTCCCAGGCAATTAATTGAACACATGAAGAAAGAAATTAAAGAGTAGGTGGAAGAACAGCTACATGGTTTTTGACAATAAAACAATAGGAGACAGTTTTCAGTTTGGTGCAAAACACAAAAAGGTGGGAATGCTGTATAAAATTACTGTATGAAGCTGAGAGAAGTGAAGTTTCCTTTTGTTTGATCTGCAGTTGCTGTATGCTATTAGATAAATTTTGATACACTTTCAATAAAACAGACTATGAATGAATTAATGTTTATAAGGCTCTTTTAGCCTACTAGAAGAAAGGTGTTATGTAAGTGTAAAAGAGTAGTATTGTGGTTTTCATGACAACAGTAACTTTCTCAGTTGAAAGGAATGCACTAATAAAGTAATTTGGGTTAGTTAGGGTTGCTATGATAACCTTCTTAAATTTTTGTATATTCTAAAATATTTGAAGTTAGTGCTTTAATATTGCCTATTTTATTTTCATTCACTAATTTGTTAATGTAGCTCTGTCCATTCTTCTTCCTGGTATATTTCATAATATTCTGATAAATAGAGAAAAAGACTATTCATCTGTAAACTATCAGGATATTGTCATTTTCAAAAAGATTTTTCTCCTTCCTCAGTTATCTGTCCTCAGAGTCAAAAAGTCCTGAGCTTAAAACTTACCTCTGCTACGGTATGATATAAAGTCAGTTGAGTGCTTGCTCTGCACATTCTGAGGCCCTGGGTTTGATCCCCAGCACCACAAAAACGGGAGAAGGACTTGGTAGCCCACTCCTGAAACAATCCACAAATAATCTACCACTGAAAACCCTATGAAAAGTATGAATAACAGAGAAGCACTGATAGTAGTGCCAGGCATGGCACATTGTTTGGGAGTGTTTCAGTCTGTTGTAATACGGTCACTATGAGTCAGATTTGACTCAATGGCACCTGACAACAATAGCATGTCTCATAATATGTTTTATCATCTCTAAAGTAGAAATGCAATAAACCTATCTCAAAAGATCATTGTGAGTACTGCATGTCATCATAAATGAAGTGATTAGTATTGTATGTGATGCATAGTAAGTATTCAAGAATTTAAAATGCATTAATTTCCACCATTATTAATAAGTATATCCATGGCAACTATATCTGATATAATTTACTGCTGTGATAAAGATGTTCAATGTCTACATTGTCCAGTAAGGTGGCCATTAGGTACACATAGTTATCAAACACTGGAAATATAGCTAATGTTATTAAATAACTGAATTTTAATTTTATTTATTTAAAATATATTTAAATTTGAAGAGTCACCTATGATTAGAGACTACCATTAATGCAGGTCTAAACATAAACTTTTATTGCTATTATTATTTGCCCCTAAAAACCTGTTTTATTACCACTCAGCTGGAGATTTAGAAGTTTAATTTCTTATATTCCCATCTCCCTGCTGATTATGCATACTAATAGTAACAGAAATGTTGCTTATCTTTTTTCTCTATTCCTTCGTTCATTCTGCTTTACTTCTGTTTCTACATAGTATTTCCTCCGTGTCAGTTTCTATAATATCTCCATTCTGGGCATTTTTCTGCTCATTTTTTCTTATCAATTAATTCCCTGTACTCTTAAAGTTTTTTCTTTAGCTATGTCTCACAGGGAAGAGAGGTCTTTTTTAACTTTGACAGATAAATACTTCTCTTTCTCTCTCTCTCTCTCATCTGCCTCTCTCGCTGGGCACAGTGGACTTTATTGATGGTATGTGACAATGTTGGGCTCCCTAAACTCTTCCCTTTCTTCATAGGTCTGGGATAGAAACTCTGAGGAGGGAAAATTCTCAGCAGTGGGGGACTGAGGTGGGGCAGGGACTCCCAGAAATCAAGGGCCTCTCTTTTACTTTTATGTTCTTTCTGGAGTTGGGTGGCAGTCCAGGTGCCCTTATTCTTTGAAGGACGTGTGGACCATGAAGTCTACTAGCCTGTTATAGCCAAATTCATGTCATACCAAGAAATGAGCTTCACAAAATGGTTTTTGAGGGTAATGTGAGTCCCACTATCAAAGATGGAAGAGTGGAGTATCAGTGTTAAGTTGCAGAAGATAATGTAGTCCTTGCTATACCCCACGATGCCCTCTAGCAGGATCTCAAATGCTTATTTCACACCATTTTTGAGGTCATCATATTTGGCAGCTTTCTCCAGATGACAACCACAACTGACAGACTGCAGGTGGCCAGACACAAGGTCATGCCAGTGAATCTCCCATTCAGCTTGAGGATAACTTTATCCCTAAGCTCAGTAGAACCTGTAAATGCAAAGATGGTGTTCTGGGCAGCCTATGGCAACCATACTGATTTCCCAAAAGGTCCAACCATGGCCTTCTCTGTAGCATTAATGGCATGTACTGTGGTCATGAGCTCCTCCATATGCCAGATTTGTCATGGATGACCTTGGCTAAGGGATCTAAGCAGTTGGTGGTGGACGGGAATTGCTAACAATCTTGAGGATGTCATTTTTGGTATGGTTCACACTCATCACAAACTTGGAAACATCAGCAGAAGGGACAGTGATAACTCTTTTTTCTCCATACTTTAAATGAGCTCTAGCCTTCTCCATGGTAATGAAGACACAATATAGTCAACAACAACATCACCTCATTTGTTATTGGTGAGTTCTTGCTCCTGGAAGAGGGGCATGTGCTTTCCATTGATAACAAGCTTCCTGTTTTCAGCCTTGACTGTGTAATTGAACTTACCATAGGTCAGCTTGTAGTGGAACATGTAGATCATGTAGTAGAGGTCAAGGAAGAGGTCATTGACAGTGACAATATCTATTTTACTGGAGTTAAAGGTAGCTCTGTGACTAATCCATTAATCACACTTTCAACATTGTCTGAAGGACTCTCATTCTACAGGAGATGTAGGTCTCTGTAGAACTAGGAGGAACAAAGAGCCTCTGTCTATTCTCTTGCCCTAATTTCTTCCATGCCTCTCTGAAACTTTGTTGTTGTTGTTGATAGGTGCTGTTGAGTCGAGTCCAACTCATAGCTACCATGTGTACAGCAGATCAAGATAGTTGCTGATTCTGTGCCAGGCACACGATCTTATTTATGTTTAAACCCATTTTTACAAACACTGTGTCAGTCCATCCAGTGGAGGGTTTTCTTCTTTTGCATTGACTTGCCACTCTCTCAAACATGATGTCTTTCTCTAGGGATTGATCTCTCCTGACTACATGTCCAAAATATGTAAGACGCAGTCTGGCCATTCTTGCTTCCAAGGAGCACTCTGGTTGTACTTCTTCTAGGACAGATTTGTTGGTTCTTTTGGCAGTCCATGGTATATTCAATAGACGTCTCTAGCACCATAATTCAAAAGCATCAATTATTCTCCTGTCTCCCTTGTTCAGTGTCCAGCTTTCACAAACATAATGATGCGACTGAAAATACCATGGCATGAATCAGACATACCTTCGTTTTCAATGTGACATCTTTGCTTTTCAATACTCTAAAGACATCTTTTGCCACAGTTTTTCCTAGAACAATGCGTCTTTTGATTTCTTGACTGCTGCTTCCACGGGTGTTGACTATAGAGCCAAGCAAAGCAAAATCTTGGACAACCTCAATCTTTTCTCCATTTATTGTGAAGTTGCGTGCTGAACCAGTCTTAAGGATTTTTGTTATGTTGATGTTTAGTCGAAACCCATATTGAAGGCTATGATCTTTGATCTTCATCAGTAAATGTTTTAAATCCTCTTCACTTTCAGCAAGCAGAGTTGTGTCATCTGCATAACGCAGGTTGTTAATGAGTCTTCCTCCAATCTTGATGCCACATTCTTCCTCATAAAGTCCAGCTTCTCGGATTATTTGCTCAGTGTATAAATTGAAGAGATAGGGTGAAAGTATACAGCCCTGATGCACACCTTTCTCAACTTTAAACCATACAGTGTTTCCTTGTTCTATTTGAACAACTGCCTCCTGGTTCATGTACAGATTTCTCATGAGCACAATTAGGTGTTCTGGTATTCCCATTTTCCAAAGTGTTATCCATAATTTGTTATGATCCACACAATCAAATGCTTTTGCATGGTCAATAAAACATAGATAGACATCTTTTTGATATTCTCTGCTTTCAGCTAATATCCACCTGCCATCAGCAATGATGTCCCTGGTTCCCCGCCCTCTTCTGAATCCCACTTGATTTTCCGGTAATTCCCTGTCTATATACTGCTGCAGTCGCTTCTGAATGATCTTTAGTAGAATTTTGCTGGCGTGTGATATTAATAATACTGTCCGATAGTTTACACATTCAGTTGGATCCCCTTTTTTGGGAATAGGCACAAATATGGATCTCTTGCAGTCAGTTGGCCAAGTAGCAGTTTTCCAAATCTGTTGGCATAAACATGTTAACACCTCCAGTGCTGCATCTGTTTGTTGAGACATCTCTATTGGTATCCCATCAATTTCTGGAGACTTGTGTTTTGCCAGTTCTTTCAAGGCAGCTTCCACTTCCTCCTTCAACACCATTGGTTCCTCTTCATATGCAACTTCCTGGAATGGTTGGTCATCTACCAATTCTTTCTTGTATAATGACTCTGTGTATTCCTTCCATCTTCTTTTGATTTTTTGTGCATTGTTTAGTATCTTCTCTGTAGAATCTTTCACTACTGCCACTCGAGGCTTGAATTTTTTCTTCACTTCCTTAAGCTTAAGAAACACAGAGTGTGTTCTTCCCTTTTGGTTTTCTGCCTCGAGTTCTTTGCACATGTCATTATAGCATTTGTTTTTGTCTTCTCAAGCTACCATCTGAAATCTTCTGTTTAGTTCCTCAACTGCATCATGTCCTCCTTTTACTTTAGCTGTTGGATGTTCAAGGGCAAGTTCTAGCATCTCTTTTGACATGTAATTTGGTGTTTTCTTTTTTTCTTGTCTTTTAGATAACTTTTTTCTTCCTTCTTGAATGATATCTTTTGCCAGGTCCTTCTCCCAAGCCTACAACACCTGGTGTTCCCAGGAGGTCTCCCATCCAAGTACTAACCAGGCCTGACCCTGCTTAGCTTCTGAGATCTGATGGGATTGGATGACACAGGCCTATGGCTGCAGGCCTCTGAAACTTTACTCCATTGTTATTCTCCTTCTTTCCTTAATCTTTTCTTCATCACCAGTGTCTTTCATTTAATTGCAAATCTAGTTTATTGCACCCTCTTTTTTCTTCCATTATCAGAGTCTCAGGTGAGTCATCTACACTATGCTAGAACAGCCTTGCCTTCCATTTTCCCCTTAATACCTTGCAATCTGGTCAGTCATATATGCTCCTTTATTATTATTATTTGCTTAATGATCACTCTCCTTATTTTTGAAATACCTGGCATAATTCTTCAGTCCTGCCTTGAAATTTGTATTTCCTTTGGTTCTCCTTTACTGTCCTTTTCCTACTATACCATGCTACATTATATTCTGATTGTAACTTTTTGAGTCCCTAAAGAAGCCAGTGTTTCTTTCTTCTGCCAGTATTGTCTCCATGTGCTTAATTCTTCCTACTAAACTTATAGGCTTTTACCTGGCCTCTAGTCTGCCTTCCCATGCTTCTTCATCCATTTCTGTCCTTCTAAATGAGTCCTTCTAAAGTCACCAGTCATATGACTGTTCTATGAAAAAGTGTTTAATATTTTTATGTTTTAGAATATAAAACTTGGGCTTCAGTGATACTGAACATATTCTATCTCTGTCTACTTGTCCTTCTAATTCACACCTCTTCACTTTGTAACGTAGCAGTTCTTAAAGTGAGTCTAGGGAATCTAGGGGATCCCTGAGATCCTTTTAAGGTCTACAATGTCAAAATTATTTTCACACTTATATTTAGGTCTTATTTGCATTTCTCTCTTTTGTTACTCTTATTCTCTCAGGAATAAATAATAGGGTTGTCAAAAGCTAATGATGTTTGACATTGTCATTGTTTGATGGCTGAGGGAATATGTACTTGTCTATTATTGTTACTTAAATGTTTCTCTGTTTAAAAAAGTAAGTGTAGATGCAGATCATCCACATAAACAGAATATTTGGGGGTGAGAGGTTCTTGTTGTTGTTGTTAGGTGCCGTCAAGTTGGTATCCGACTCATAGAGAGGTTCTTAATACTGATTAAAAGCATAAAGACCCAAGAGCAAAAGATTTAAGAATGTTGTAATATATTGTGGCTTTCTCATTGTTGCTTTTCCCACAAATATACCCATATGTTCTTACATAGCCCTTATTTAAACACAATCCACACTTATCTGTTTTGGTCAGATGCTAACTCTTTTATTAAGCCTTTCCTGATCTTTCCCTTAATCTAAAACAGCGTGTGACTATTGTTCTTAATATGTGCTACCTGTAGTACTTTAACTGTACCTTTTTAAAAAATGATGTATACAGTATCAATCCATTTAGAAGATTATTAGATATGTTTAGTTCATTGAATTAGGAGCAATAAAAATTTTAACCTTTGTATTTCCACTGAACCTCACGTTTTAGGCACTGAATAATTACTTGTTTAGTGGATAAATTATTCAATTGTTCAGCAACTATTCTATTAAACAAAAATCCAGTGCTGAATGTGATTGGATGTCCTAAAGACTCTCAAAGAGCTTAGTATAGGTGTTAAAATATAAACAAGTTAGTGTCATAATAATCTAATAATCTTATGCTACAAAATTTTTGAATAAGGTTCATTGGAAAAAAAAAAGCAAATCTTTCCTAAGGAAATATGATATCAGGGAATGCTTTACAGAGGAAATTATACTTAAAATGAAAATTTTATGTGCCCTAAGTCATATTTTTATTGCTAGAAGCTTCTTAGATATTTGCCTCATATACATACTAAGAATGAAAGAGTATCCTTTCAATTCCTAAAAATAACAACATTCTTGACGCTAAGAAAAGTAGGCCTTACTCTCTTCTTTACTGTCTTTCTTACAAAAACCTTACGAAAAATTTTTGTCAAGTATTGCCAGATTCAAAGAGCATCTTCCATTATTTTCACTTTCTGTTTTGCATTAATTTATAAATATCAAAATATTTTAGAGATTTTACTCCTACATGAACATATGAATTATTTATATTAATTGTTTTAAGGTACGTGTAATTTAAAGTTTGTCATTTTTAGCCATTTTTAATTATATGGTTCAATGTCACTAAGAACATTCACGTTATTGCCCAACTGTCAGCATGATCTGTCTCTAGAATCTTTTTTCATCTTTCAAAGTTGAAACTGTATACCCACTAAATTGTTGTTGTTGTTAGGTGCTGTGGAGTCCAACTTGCAGCAACATTATGTAACTCCTAATTTCCATCTCTCTCAATCCCCTAGTAACTACTATTCTACATTGTCTATCTGTGTATTTGACTACTTAATACATTTCATACAAGTAGAATCATACAATATTCATCCTTTGTTATGGGTCTATTTTAATTAGCATAATTCTTAAAGGTTCATCCATGTTATAGCATGTGTCAGATTTTCTTTCCTTTTTAAGTCTGAATATTATTGCATTGTGTGTATGTAACATATTTATAGATTCATCTTCAATGAATACAAACATGTAAATTGGAATCATGTTTTCTATGTATGGAATTGGTTATAATAATCAATAAAATACTTATTGGTTACTCAGTATTACATGCACTTACATAGCTATGATGGGTATTTGTCTAATAGTGAATTTACCCAATATTGGGGAGTATTAGAATATATTTATTCAACCAGAATCTAGGCAAATAAGAATTCAGATTAAAAGTTCAGATTGAGTACAAAGATGCCCACATTTTGAAAACTACTAAAGTATCCATGCAAGTTCTGCATTAGACTTTCCTCGTCACCAAATATACAATATCAACCAAAAAGAAAACTATAAACCAATTTATCTGATGAATACTGATGTAAAAATCCTCAATAAGACATTTTCAAGGCAAATTCAGCATCACATAAGAATGATTATACATCATAACCACAGATGCAAGGCTGGTTCAACATATATAAATTAATTAATGTAATATAACAAATAAATACACTCAATGACAGAAATAATCATCTTAATAGATGCAGAAAAAGCCTTTGGCAAAGTTTAACATGGCTTCATGATAAAAGTCTGAAAGAAATTGGGAATAGAAGAAACATATCTTAATATCATAAAGGCTAAAATATGACCAGCCTATAGCTAACATCATACTAAATGGGGAAAAACTTGAAAACATTCCCTCTAATGTAAGGAATCAAGACAAGGATGTTCAGTCTCCCTACTCTTATTCAATATAGTGATTGAAGTCCTAGCCAGAGTAAAAGGCAAGAGAAATAAATAAAGGGATACAAGTAGGGAATGAAGAGACCAAATTATCTATAAATGCAGATGACATGATTCTGTACTTATAATACTATAAAAACTCCACTAAAAAACTCTTAGAGCTCTTACATCAAAGTAGCAGGATACAAAATTAACATTCAAAAATCAGCATGCCTATATACCAATAACAAACACAAAGTGAAAGAAATGAAAACAACAAACCTCTGTATAATGGCCCACCAAAAGTTTAAACATTCAGGAGTTAATCTAACCAAAGATCCTGAAGACCTCTACAATGCGAACTTCAAAATACTAAAGAAAGAAATTGAAGAAGACACTAGAAGATGGAGAGACTTCCTTTGCTCATGCATCTGAGGAATTAATATTATAAAAATGGCTATACTACTAAAAGTAATCTATAGATTCAATGCAATCTCTATCAAAATTCCAATGATGTATTTCTCAGAAATAGAAAAAAAAACAATCCTAACATTAATATGAAAGCACAAAAGACCCCACTTGGCCCAAACAATCTGAGGCAGCAAAAGCAGTGCAAGAGTCATCACAATACCTGACTTCAAACTATTACAAAGCCATCGTAGCAAAACAACTTGGTACTGGCACAAAAACAGGCATCAAGACCAATGGAACAGAATAGAAGACCCAAATGTACACCTACATAGCTACAGCCACCTCTTTTTCAACATAGGTGCCAAAGATGTATATTGGAGAAAAGATGGTCTCTTTAACAAATGATAGTGGGAAAACTGGATATCTATGTGCAGAAGAATAAAAGTAGACCTGTATCTCATGACCAGTATGACAATTAACTCAAAGTGGATCAGATAACATAAAATTGGAGACTTGGAAACTACTAGAAGCAAATGTAGAGAACACACTCCAACACATAGGCATAGACAAGTACTTTATTAACAGAACCACAGTAGCCCAGGAAATTGCACCAAGAATTTACAAATGGGATTACGTAAAATTAAAAAGGTTTGCACAACAAAGGAAACAATAAAAAGAAAGTGCATAGAATGGAAGGAAATCTTTGCCTCCTATACATCTGACAGAGGATTTGTATCTAGGATATACAAAGAACTCAAGAAATTAAACACCAAAATAACAATAATCCAATAAGTAAGTGGGCAATGGAACTTAACAGACAGTTCTTAAAAGAAGAAATAAAAATGGCCAAGAAACACATCCTTAGCCATCAGGGAAATGCAAATCAAAACTATACTGAGATTCCATCTCATCCCTGTCAGAATGGCTAAAATGAACAAAACAATCAAATGCTGGCAAGAATAGGGGGGTGAGGAACACTTTTACACTGCTTGTAGGACTGTAAATTAGTTCAGCCAGTATGGAAATTAGTATGGAGGTTCCTCAGAAAACTAAAAGTAGAACTACTATATATGATCCAGTTATGCCACTTCTAGGAATATTCTCAAAGGAAGCATAAGTCATCATACCATATGGACACCTGCACTTCTATGTTTGTTGCACCACTCTTCAAAATTGCCAGGGCATAGAACTAGCCCAGATATTCATTAACAGATTATTGGATTTAAAAAGTGTGGTATATATACAGAATAGAATATTATTCAACATTAAAAAAGAACATGAAATCGTGTCATTTGCATCATTTTAAGTGAAATAACCCATACTCAAAAAGAAAAATATCTGCATGTTCTTAGTCATATGTAGAAGCTAGACCTACCATAAAGAAACACACACACACACACACACACACACACACACACACACACACACCCCTATCTATATACACAATTATACATATTTAAGTTTTTTGGAAAGCACAAGTGGACCTATTATGATGGGGAAGAGGACTAGTGGTGTAGAGAAGATAATGAGAAAGTTAGGACGGTGTTAGGGAACAATATACAGGGCTAAAGAGGGAGACAACAAGTGCAAACTACTGGCAGCAACTCTATGAAAATTCCATAATGAATTTCACTATACTGTATGCAACTTAAGAAAATCATACTATACTTCATGAATGTCTACAATTATTATTCCATGTTAATCAAAAAGTTTTTATATAATGTTTGGGGAGTTGAAAGTGTCAGGAATCTTGATTTAATAATTGCACACTGCATATATGAACTGAATTATCACTCTGTACACCATAAATATGTACAATTAAAATACTACTAATTAAGAAGAAAAGAATATAGTGTTTTAAGAAGCAGTATGGCAGGTAAAAGTAGCCAAATCCTTTTTACTGGGGCTGTAATCTACAGCTGTTGCTTCTGATGTTCTTAAAGCTCTTGTTTCTTTAGTGCATTCCTTTGGTGCCACTGCTCATTCTGGTAATTGAAAAAATCTATACTCATTTCACTATAGGCAAGGGTTGAGCTCAGTTGGTAGAGTGCTGCTCTGCATGCTCTGAGGCCCTGGGTTTGATCTCTAGCACCTTAAATATAGGAGGAGGGCCTGGCAGCCTCTCCCAAAGTAATCATGAAACATCCATCAAAAACCCTCTGAATAGCAGAGAAGCACTGACAGTGCTGGGCATGGCATAGTGTCGCATAGTGTTTCATTCTGTTAGATGTAAGGTTGCTATGAGTCAGACTCAACTCAAGGGCACCTGACAACAACAATAACAGAACTCCTCTCAGTCTAAAATGAAGAAAAACAATTTCAGGCTCTTAGATCATAGACATAACTTCTATGTTAGTCGGTCATTCATTTTTGGTACTATGACTCTATGGCACTATTATTGCTTTCAAAGAAAAAATCAGAAATATTCTATGTAAGACCACTCAGCTACAATGTATACATTTATGCATGTGAATATGTACATATTTATGCTTTCTAATGTTTGTTTCAGATTTCCATTACTTTAGATTGTTGTTGTTAGGTGCCATCAAGTCAGTGTCTGACTCATAGAGACCCTACATACAACAGGCAAAACACTATTGTTAGTGATTCTCTGCTCTTCATAGAGTTTTCAATGGCTGACTGTTTTTGGAAGTGGGTTGCTAGGTCCTTTTCTCAAGCCTACAGCACCTGGTGTTCCCAGGTGGTCCCCCATTGAAGTACTAACCAAGCCCTACCCTGCTTAGTTTGCAGGAGATCTGATGGGATTGGAGGCCACAGTGGCACAGCTGCAGGCTGCTTTAATTAGTAACACCAAATTTTAGCAGGCATGTTAAAAGTGCAGAAATAAAGTTTTATTGAGTATGTATTTTGTTCAATCTATATTTTAAAGCAACTATAATAAACAACCAAAGAGAAGTAATCCTCCCTTTGTTTTGGAGGAGTCAGACCAATTAAATATATGAAAATATTCCGTGTGAAAGTAGCAGTAATCACATATGTTTTTGTATCTTAAATACCAATCATAAAAGTTTGACTTTCTTGAGGCTAGCTGACATTTCATAAATTATTTTTATTTTTTTGTTTAAAATCAAAGAGTCATGTCAGTTTTAATTGAATATTCTAGGTAAATAAACAAATAGGACAAACACTTTATGAACCAGTTGCTAAGAAGACACTAATGAAGAATTTGATGTAGTTTAGTGCTTAGGACACACGTGGTGGGTAGCAAGATGCCAATGTATAGTTGTAAATAAATGTAAATTGTTTAGAGGGTAGTCATTACTGATAGTTTGAATAGAGATAAAATTATGAAAGAGAATTATTAATAATTAAAATATCATATAAAAGAATAGTATTTTTCATTTGGAATGAAAAGATACTGAATGAAAATATGAAATTAATAGTTAAGGAGCTTTTTTTCCTTGTTAGCACATGCCATTGAATTAAATAGTTTATATTTAATACACAAATGACAAGATTCTTTGCACTTACTTTAAAATTTACTGGTATTGAATTATTTTTCTTAGGAATATGTTTTTATAATGAGTTAATGCATTTAATTTTAATGTATTTTTCAAATCTGGTGGTCTTCCTATGATTAATCATTATCCATAAGACATGTACATTAGAATTATGTCCCCCCTTATTCCCCATCATTGGGGATAAATTTAACATTGTCTGTCAAATATTACATCATTTTATGTCTAGAGCCGGATATATTCAAAATAAAGACATTTTCTTCATTTGCTCTTCAGACAAGTTGTTTAAAAAGCTTAGTATGCTAGAAACTTTTCTTGAGTTAAACTCATTCACCTAGTAGTTCATGGCATGAGGTTCATGAACTCTGTGTTCAAGTTGTAGAAAAAAAGATATAAAATAGCAAAATGAAAAATCTTTGATAGTCAAAATGCAAGAAAATTGGCATTCTTTCACTTACTATGCATTTACAGTTTCTTCATGGCTTTTATTGGCTCAACAAGTTCTTTTTAGTGTTAAGTAATACTCCATTTTCTATTTGTATCAAAGTCTGTTTACCTTGTCGCCTACTGAAAGACATCTTGACTGCTTCCAAGATTTGCAATTATGAAAACAGCTTCTATAAGCATCCAAGTTCAAATTTCTGTTTGGACATACATTTTCAATTCATATGGGTTAAATACCAAAGAGCTCAATTGAAAATGAATGGTTAGAGTACATTTAATTTTTTAACAGGCTGCTATAACTGTCTTACAAAAGGGCTGTATCATTTTGCATTCCCTTGAGCAATGAATGAGACTGTCTATTGCTTCACATACTTACCAGCTTTTGGCATTATTTGTGTTTTAGATTTTGGCCAGTCTAATGAGTATGTGGTGGTATTTCATTTGTTTTTTTTTTTTTTACTTTGCATTTAACTGATGAGCTAAGATGTGGTATATGTTTTCGTATGCTTACTTGTTATCTACCTAAAAGATGTCTGTCTATTCAAGGTGTTATATTAGTAAAAACAACTATTGGTCAGCAATGAAGGGAAGATGAACTTTAAGGGAGAAGGAAAGGAGAGGCATACAGAGATAGGAAGGAATGAGTATGAGAATAAAAGAAAATAAATATGTGCAGCATTTTAAAATCGTGTGTGTGTGTGTGTGTGTGTGTGTGTGTTGCTTGGGATTGAATCCAGAGCCTTATATATGCTAGGCAGGTACTCTATGGCTGATCCGCAACCCCAGCTCCCTTTTAATTTTTTATTTTGAGACAAATTGCTAAACTACACAGGCTGCCTCTGTACTCAAATTTGCAATCCTCCTGCCTCAGCCTCCAAGTCTCCAGGATTACAGGCATGTGCCAGTGTTACCTTTTTAAAGGCTTAGGCATCTTACTACAAAGAAGAAAGAAAATCAGAAAAAGTATTCTGTATAATCTGAGTCTGTTTAAACATACTATACTAATTCTGGTAGTAGCTTTCTTGAAATTTCCTTGTTATTTTCCTCTTCATGTTGTTAGGTGATAACTAGTTGGGTTTGAATTATTGAGACCCTCATAGGGTTTTCGATGCCATTTTTCATGATTGTTTCAGGTGTGGCCTACCACATCCTTCTCCCATTTTTGTGGTATTAGGGATTGCACTCAGGGCCTCAGAGAGTGAAGAACAGCACTCTACCAACTTAGTCTTAATACACTGTCAGTCAAAACAATAATAAAAACTAAAGTGATTTTTGAAGGAATTTTATTTGCTTACTGGAGTATTTCTGAGCACCCACTGAACATGTGACTCTGTAGAATGAGTTAGACTCAACTCCATCTTATGCTTGAAAACCCAAAGGCTTGTTTTCAAATTATTACTTATAGGTCAGAACTTATAGTTTAATTATTTGCCTAAAATGTTTTCCTTCCAATTTTAAACATTTTACTCTATTATTAATGATATCAGGAATACTGTGTGATTTTTCTCTTTTGTACAACCTATTGGAAATAGTGGGCTGGGGTTTAGCTCCGTTGGTAGAGCACTGCTGCACACTATCTGATGATCTGTGTTCAGTCCCCAGCACCACAAAAATGGGAGAATGATGTGGCATTCCACTCCCAAAAACAATCCTGAAACAATCTGCCATTGAAAACCCTATGATGGCTGCTATGAGTCGGACTCAACTCCATGGCACTTAACAACCACAATTGGAAATAGTGAAATTTATTTATGTGATTTTGGATATTTATTATTTGATTAGTTCATCATGGCAGCATACATTTACATGGTTATAATTTATGTGACTTTAATGGCTCAAATTCAAATACTTGACATATTTTGACAAGATAGTTCTAATTAACATGAAAATTTTTTTAAAGCTATACACTGTTGTATGAAGTGAGATGCATCCAGGTCATAACCTTTTCTGTAAATGCCATCAATGTTATTTATTTCAAGTAATGCTTTATAAAAAGAAAAAAATTGTACTTAGTATCAGAATATATGAATTATTCTTTTTACTGCTTCAAGAGAAATTCAGATAGGGATTTGCTTGTGATTCAGACAGGTATGTCACTTTCTCTACCTACCTCATAAATAATCTTTTTTTTTTTTTTTCGGTACTTGGTGTTGAACCCAGGGCCTCATGCTTCCATACTCTGCAAGTGCTGGACCACTGAGCTGCACCCTCAGCCCATATTTTATTTTTTGAGACAGGGTCTCACTAAGTTACGCAGACTGCCTCAGGTCTTGAACTTGCGATCCTCCTGTCTCCGCCTCCCAACCCTCTGGGATTATAGGCGTGCGCCACTGAGCCCGGCATCATTTTCATTTGGCACATTGCTATTATCATTGGTATCACCAAGTTCTTAATTTTGCTTAGGTGGTATTGCATTTTCACTCCTTGGGGAGTGTCATTCCTCAAAAGCATACTTATTAGATGCATAACTTGTTCTTAAGTGCAGTCAACGGGGAGAATGCCTTTTATATCTGTTTCTTTTATATCTATTTCCAGGAAAGAGCAAACTTCATACATAGCAGGTGTCCAGTAACTGCAATGATTAAAAGGGAAAGGTCTTTTATGGTATTTGAAATTAGATTTTAAAGCATTTTAACTATTTCACATAAATATTGTAATGTATTTTTATACCGTTCTATCAGGCAGCTCTTGTTTTTGCTCTGAGTAAAGTCTGAGAAGTCAGAATTCTACAACAAAGTGTCCTAGCATTATGCTTTTCTGTAGTGCTGCCTGTTTTATTCATTTTCTATCTTACCAATATTATTGAGCTGCTTATGGATTTAATTTTGGTTTTTCCGTTCTTTGATGTGACATTATCTCCTAATAAAATACACTTAAATATTACCAATTTAAAGCTGGAAACAATTAGACAAATGTGATAAATGACTGAAAATAAAAATTTTATCTTTGAGTAAATGTTTTGAACTGTATCCATAGTGCAAACAAACTTAACATTCATTGTAGTTTCAATTCTTTCCAACGTGTACTTTTATTTCAGCTGTTTCCATGGATGTATCTCCTTAATGGTTTGATAGGGATATGGTGGTGACTTGAAGTGTCATTTGCTCCACTTTCTTAGATCTAGGTGTTATTAACCAGGGAGTGGGCCAATCAAATAAGAATTAAGTTTGCCTGGGCTCTATTCTGTAGAGATAATATTTACATGACTTACCCAGTGTGGCTAAAAGATAGTAAATTTAAGTCTTTATTGGAAATTGAAGTATCTTTTCTTAGCAACTCTGAAGAATCTCCATTTACCTCAGTGCTCTACACAGATGTCAGAAGAGTAATTTTAGAAGCAAACTCATATGAGAAATCTCATGCTGATTAGCTAAAATTTATGTTTATATGATTATATATGCTTCATGGCTTTGTATGATATGCAGTCATCACTATAGGATGGATCAAGTGTTAACTACCAAAATAAAAATTCTGCTTTATTGAGGAATAGCTTAAATCAGAGTTTTTCAAGCTTTCAAGACAATATTCAATCTTTGCATAAACTCCAATATATACATCCCCAAGTAATTTTATTTGAAATTCCAAATTAAATTGAATATTGTTCTGTATTAAATTCAGACACTGGGACATAGTACTCCTTAGTTTCCATACATACCTCTTTTGAAAGATCACTGAGTTCAGTTTTGAACTGGGATTACCTAAAGGTAATGTCTATATTGATTCAGATCTTCCATCTAGTCTATCTAAAATTTCATTTGTAAATTCTCATGCCTCTTTAGTTGTATCTTTATTAATCTACAGATAGTACTTACATTCAATAAATAGTTACTGATTGTCTACTATGTGCCTGGGCAGTAGGGCACCTAGGTTCATGGGGCTCACTAGTGAAGTAAATAAACATCCCTCCCCTTGTGGAGTTCACATTGCTTTAATTAGAGATGAGATACTGAATATAGTGAGCAATCTGTGCCTGTTGGCCCTTTCCTAGCATTTAGCCTGTGAAACTTTAACTTTTTTTTCAAATTTTAGCTATTTCTTTTCTAACTATTGTTTGTGACAAGTGTATCAATGATAATATGACTTTCATCTGATATAAGTGCCTAATGTAGAAAATAAAAAAATAAAAACCCCTACTATATAATGCTTTCTGAGCTTTTCATGAGTTTTAATAGGAATAGAGTGATTTATGGACTGAATTCTTCTTGAAAAAAATCTTACCATGTCCCTTAGAAGCATATGATTATGTCTTTTATCCTAATAGCATACGTCAGTATTACCCAACTATCAGAATTAAACCTGTGCACTTGTTAGCCTTACTGAAGTTTGGTTATTTATTTCCTGTTCTGTTCATTGAAATACTGGTTTTGCTGTCAGGCTTCATGTCCAATGAATAATTATCTACATTCTCTTATTTGGGTATAGTTAATTAGCTTGTTTTAAGGTAATAAAATAATTCTTAAGTTCTTATCATTATTCCCAAAGACCTATGCTATACAATATGAAAATAATATTTTAAATGTTAGTGTAAATTTTACTTTTGACCATCAATTACATATTATGGATCTATATAAACAATATATTTTATTTGATTAATCTAAATTTTTAACATTTTCTTCCAAATCATGAATTTCACTTGACACCTATTATCTTGTTTTGCAGTAGAATTCAACATATACGTGCTTTACCCTTAAGCTTTATGTGATACAATTTTTAAGTTTTGTTTAGAAAACACGATAATATTTAATTTAGATGTTCCTTCATTTAGTTAAGTAAAAGACAAGAAGATAAAAATATTAACAAAGATTTCCAATAATACATTAGATAACTAAATCTCATATCAGTGAGTTTTTAGAAGGAAAGAAACCTCCTCAGTCACTGTGTTAATATGTGTGTCACTGTGACTAAAATACCTGACAGAACAGTTTAAGGGAGGAAAGATTTACTTTTGGCTAAGGTTCAGAAAGTTTCAGCCATCCTTGCAGGGAGGCATGGCAGTGGCGCAGGCAGCGGGCTTGCATGGTGGAGAACGTGTATATATCACAGTAAATCAGGAGCAGAGACACCAACTGGAACAGGTCACCCAGGTAAAACCTTAACGTCTGTTCCCAGGGACTTACTTCTGCCAACTAAGTCTCACCTCCCAAAGTTGCACAGCTTCCCAAAACAGCTGCACCACCTAGGGACCTAGCATTGAAACACATGACCTGTGGGGATATTTTATATCCAAATCATAACCTAGTAGTTGTTCACTTCATCTGAAGAATTCAGGTCAAATCATCTGGGAATATTTGATTGATATTGTTCTGTTCCTACCATAGCAAGCTATAAATAAATTTGTAATCCAATTTAAAAAGCTAGAAGAAATTAGTAAAGAAAGTGTGCTAAAGTGTGATCTCCATACTATTTCAAAATGGTCTTACTAATTTATATTCCTACCCACAGTGACATGTTTTATTTTTATTTTTTCTTGAGACTATTAAGTTGCTAAAATAATATATACCTATTTTAATAAAATCTGTGAATTTCAATGGCAATATGCTTTGTTTATTTTCAAAATTAGTGTTTTCTTTGGACTTTTTTACTTTTATCAATAAGTACATGCATATAGAGTTAAAAGATGAAGTAAGAGCTAGGACTTATAATGAAAAATAGCAATCATTTGCTTTGACTACTTAATCCAGCTACATCTCAGAGGCAATGTTTCTGGTGTTTACATCTATTATATTTCTAGATGATTCACCTACTGATATTTCTTGATTTATTAATTTTCGGCATTAATTTTGAATAATGAAAATAGAATCGTGTGGTAGAGAAAGGTATGTAAACAAAAATTGAAACAAAAGCAAATATATGCTATTGTAAAGGTCTGCACAAGATGCTTTGAGTCTGTGAAGAACAGGAAGGCACATTTTGTTGTCCAAGTTCCTTTAAAGAACAACTGTATTATTTATGCTTCCATTAGCAACAACAGCAAAAAAAGACTTCTCGTCTTTCCATATTCTTGCCAATACTACAAGAGAATTGAGCATTCAAATTTGTGTTATTTTAATAGTATAAAGTCATATGTCACTTTTTGTTTAGTTTGCATCTTCCTGATCACTAGGATTTAGAATTTTTATTTTTATGTTTATTTGTTTGTTTGTTGTTTGTTTTAGTGTAGGGCCTCATGCAAGTGCTCTACCATTGAACTGTATTGCCAGGCCTAGAGAATTTTAAACTATCCTGGCTTCCTCTTTGGAAAACCACCTTTTCAGTTTTTTTCTTCCTTTTCTATTTGTTTCCTCTGAGTATATATTCTAATGTTAATTCTTCATTGGTTTTAAGACCTTCTCAGTTTATCTATGAAATTCAACTATACTGTGCTTCACTGAAAAACTATTTTGATTTAGGTAAATCCTTCTGTCTGTTTTATGCCTTATGATTAATGCTTTTTAGGTCTTGCTTCAGAAATACTTTTTCTATTTATAGGTCTTAAAATTTAATTGCCTAGTTTTTCTTCTATTGGTTTTGGAGGAGTTACGTTCACTTTGACTTTTTAATTCCTCTGGGATCCACATCTGTATATGATGTATTAAGGAGCTAAATTTATTTTCTGTTATATTCTAAGATCTTTTCTTTCTCATATAGTAAGTTAACACAAATATTTTCTTTATTTGTTAGTAATTATTTTAAGTTAGTGTATAAATTGATGGGCTTCACTATTACACGTCCATACATGCACATCATTGTGCATGTTACACATCTACTTAGTGATGTCACCTTTATAATATATAAAGCTTTCCTATGTACTTTTTTTCTGAACTTCATATGCTTGAGCCTGTAGCTGGTTTCGTAGTATATTTTCATAGTCATGAATTGATTAACATCAGGAATGCATTCTGAGAAATATATCTTATGTGAGAACATCATAGAATATGCTTTAAAAAATAAAGCAGCTATGGCATCATTGGGCTGGCATTTAGCACAGTTGGTATAGTGGTCCTCTTCTGCACTCTGTGAAAACCTGGGTTTGACTCCTAGCACTGCAAAAACAGGAGAAGGACATGGCAATCCACTCTCAAAGCAATCCCAAATCAATCAGCCATTGAAAATCCTATGAGGGTTGCTAGAGTTGGACTCAACTCAATGGCACCTAACAACACAACATCATCATTAGGTGACATGATCTTATGGGATCACATCATATATGGTATACACAACTTGTCATTCAGTGTATGACTTGACTTTTGTAGAGTAAATTTCCATTCTTTGTACTTTATTATTGAAATTTGCTTTGAATTTCCTAGACCTTTTATAGCATGTCCTTTAAAAATAAGTTTGTGAATTTTTAAAAAAAATATAATTTATAGATTGGTTTAAGAAAAATTGAAATCTATGAATATGGAAAGAGAAAATTAGGAAATAATTTAGACTTCTATATCTTAATAGGGCTTGGATTTAGCTCAGTTGGTAGAGCACCGCTCTGCAGTCTCTGAGGTCCCGAGTTCGATTCCTAGCACCACAAAAACGGGAGAAGGATGTGACAACCCACTCCCGAGGCAATCCTGAAACAATCAGCCATTGAAAACCCTATAAGGGTCACTATGAGTCAGACACAACTCGATGCCACCTAACAATAACAACAACAACAACATATCTTAATAAGAAGTCCATTTCTTTTCATAGCATATAGAAGGCAGAAAATAATTAATAGAAGAAAGATTAACATAAGTGAAGAGTTAGGCTTGCTGTCTTACAAAATTTTAGCCATAAGAGAAATATGAACAACAGATACTGTAACAAATACTAGAATATAAAGAACAGGAGTGTGAATTACCTAAATATTTATTACTTCAATTTACCTTAATAGTTATGATTAAAACAATGGCTTCAAGTTGTGATCTGTAGAATACCTAAGGTTTTGTTGAGCACCAAAGTACCTGGGGAAGGGGTAATGTAAGCCGTGAGTATTTGGGGTTCTGAGTCAACCAGAATACTTCATTTTTAATTTCCCTTCACTCACTAATATTTTATTGGAAGAAAGAGTTCATTAGCTTAAGAGCATTAGGAATTTTTAAGAATCAATAACTTGTCTAATTGCACAAAAAAGATGTCATGTGTTGCCACCCAATCCTTTCTAAGCCTATGTGAGATATTACTGATTAAACACAGTACTCCTTCCTGCTGCAGGCTCAGATTTGGACTCCATTCAGCTTTCCATGTAGTCAATACCAATCAGAATTAGTGTGTAGGTCAAAATCTACTCTCTATGTACTACTAATTCCTACAATTTTACTAGACCTTCAGCACATATAAAATATTTTAGCCTAAGAAATACATAAGCAAAATCTTTAAGATTAAAGAAGGATAAGTCCAGCAAAAGACTATGGTTACGCAGGAAATGGGTCTGGAAAATACAAATTCAAATAAGCATTGAAGTAATAACCCTTGTATTATGATTATAAGGAGAAAATGATTACTACCAATTTGTTAATTGTGGAAAGGTCTACAAAGCTTATTAAGTATGTGTTGAAGAGGCAATTGAAATCAGTCATGTTTACTGTTGAGAATCTTGACACAAATAATTTTATTCTACAAATTATAAAATTTAATCAGCAAAATGTTTTAGCCTGCCAAGTCCATGTAAGGATAGAAAATGAAGTCTGCATCTCATGGAAATGAATTTTATGCTGTCTGTGATCCTTGTTTTGTCCCAAACAGTGCATTTAAATTTCTTAAAATGTATCAAAAGCATTTTCCTATGTATTTGAAGATTCACAAGTCAAATCAGGTATGGTGGCACACACCTGTAATCTCAACACTGAGGGGGCTTAGAAAGAAGTATCTATACAAGTTCAGGGCCAGCCTAGAATACATAGCAAATTTTCAGGTAAGCCTGGGCTCCATAGCAAGACATTGTTTCAAAAAACAGGTAAACAAAACCACAAAAGAGTCACAAGTAATAAATATACACGAAATTCTTCATATTGGAAGATGAATATGTTTTATTTTCTATGAAGTCATTGTGCTAATTGTTACATAACCTCAAAGTTAATTCTCAAAGCAGTGACAATTATTTCTCTACTAACAGGACTACTCTAGTGTGATGCTGGAACTGAATTTATTTAAGACTCCATTTCAAGGTTGACTTGAAAATTGTGTAGAAAATCTGGAAGAAATAGGTAAGTGTTCTTTTGGTACTAATTCTCTTTTGCTTGTTGTGCTTATTTTTGTTTTTGTAGTGTTTATTTTGTTCTTCAATATTTTGGCTGAGTATTTTTGCCCAAAGATTAAAACAAAGTTTCCAGCTGTTGTTGTTAGGTGCCCTTGCATCAGGTCCAACTCATAGTGACCCTATGCACAACAGAGTGAAACACAGAGTCTGTGCCAGGCACATTATCTTTTATATGTTTAAATCCATTGTTGTAGGCACTGTGTCATTCCATCTAGTTGAGGGCCTTTGAAACATGTGAAGTGTGGCAATAGTAATATTTATCACTGTCTAGGCTATTGAGCTACTGTTTCACTCCTAGCTGCTCCCCTTTCTTATTAAATAAATTTGTTTTTTTTAAATTGCATAAATATATGTGAAATATGAGTTTGGTTTTGAAATATTGAAAAGAAATGATTACACAAGACAAAGCACTTAGAGTATTTTGTTACTATTATGCTTTCTTATAAGCTAATCTTTTCAGTATTCTTTAAAATTCAATTGATATTGAGATTTGAGGGAATCTAGAAATGTTAAGAAGAACATACACTAGTAATGCTGTGTTTTTTTCTTTAAAGTTTGGTTCTTCTTACAAACTTTTTGAACCTACTAAGTCCATTGGTTATGAAGTATTTGTTTTCTTGCTGATGGTGTACATCATTACATTTCATTGTTGTTTTACTTGATATAGTGAAAACATATAAAGATTCTCAATATAGGTTTATATAAAATTAGTTTTTTCCATTTCACTTTTAAATTATATTATTCAACCACTGTATCATAGGTCTCCAAACCTATAACATAATTATAATTAATAAAGAAACAAAAAATTAGGTAAGGAGGTTTTATTTCAGAGCTGCCTAATAGTTTACATAGTTTCTTTCCCTAATCTTTACCCTAAAAGAGATGGGAACTATCATGCCTTGCCTTCTTCAGAATTCTTTATCAATGTAGTCACCAGGTCTCAAGATCCTCACATTCCACCTAAATTGTTTGAACCATTTCTAAAGCTTTCTGAAGATAGAAGCTCCATAACTATTCTGAGAGATTTCTGACAATGCATTTTAATTAGAGTCAAATATTTCCTAGATATTTTGTCTTCTATTTTGCTTATAGATTTTCTATTGTTGTTAATTTACTAACTTTGCCATTCTACTGGATACATAAATAATTCCACATTTGTTTATCATGTAAGATTTTAAAATACTTTAGAAACATTTGACTTCATTTTCTCCTTAACCTTATGATATAGATAAGGCTGCCATTACTATTCTTTGTTTGGTAAGTGGAGAAACTAGAGAACAAAGATTGGAAAAAGTAATATATCTTGTGTTTTTATAGTTAATAATAAACAATAAGATTTTACTAGAATGAGGATGGAGATACTAATGTGGTGAATGGACAATAGTTATGTTGATATAATCTGTCTTTGTAGGACCTTTGATATTTTGTTTTTCATTTTTTGAGTAACAGGATATTTTTTTTCTGTAAGAGAAGCAGAACTTTTAATGTATAATAAATAGGAATTACCTAGTGATTAACACCATGAAATCATAAAAGGAACTATGTTTAAAAGATAGGGAATCATCTTCCCAGAAGGGAACTTAATTACATTCATAATTAGTACTCAAAACTGCTTCTGGAACTTGCTAATTAAGAGTTTTGCCAGTTACTTTTTCATAGTACCAGGGTTTTTTTTTTCATTTTTAAATGAACACTAACCACATGTTGGTGTAAATAATGCATATGCATAATGCCAAAGGTTCATCATAATGGGAAAGTGCATTCTATGAAAGCATTTATTTTTGGACATTTATAGAATTATGAACTCTAGAGCTAGAGTTATTATGATAAGAATAAAATGATAAAGACATAGATTTTAGGGTTAGGCTGATAGGGGTTTTCATCCTTGCAGACACTTATTAGCTTCCTTTTTAACCTTGGTTGACTTCTTTACATCTTTATACCTCAGTTTTCAAATAGTAAAACAAAGGACAGATGTACCTGTTTATTTGGTTATTATAAAAATTTATCACTTGGTACATAGATATTTTCAGGAAAATTTTATTTAAAAAAATCCCTGAAGTGAATATTTGGTTTTATCTTCCTGTTTTCAAACAATTTATTTAGCTTTATCCTCATTTTACCTCTTAACATGATTAGATAACCAGCCATGGGTAATACTTCTAAAGTGAGAGGTAAAATGTTGTTTGGTAGAACTTATAGCCAAAAGAATTTGTATATGTCAATAAATGAGTAGCTGGGTGTCTGTAAGTATCTACGTGTCTAGATTTTACTTATACATATGTACAGTTATTTTTAGAATTTCCACTACATGAGTATAAAGTCCAAAAAAGCATCAGTTTTAGTTATTATGATAGAATACATAAATTTCATTCACATACTTACAGAAAACTACTATAAATTTTAAAGTACTTATATAAAATATTAGGCATCATACATAAAAAGATATTTGCTCTATTTTTCAAATTATTGAAAAGTAAATGGACTGCAGAAGCTAGTTTGGCTGAGGGAGCCTAGGTCAGTAATTCATATGTACAGTGTACTGATATTCATTGGCAAAAAGAAGCAGAACAAGCAAGAATGCAAATAAGACGCTACAGAGTGTAGCTGTTGAGAGTGAAAGCTTGGAAATCATATTGCTTAGTTTTGTATGATGGTTCTAACACAAACCTACTGTATGTGAAACCTTATGTAGGTCATATAAGCTGTCTAACCCGTAATTTCTTAAAGTAGAGAATAATAATACCTATCTTGCAGAGTTGATTTGAGGACTTAATTACATATAAAGAGTTCAATGGACATTTAAAAAGTTAGTTTCTATTTTCTTTCCTATTTTATTTTCTAAGATTGCAACATTATTTAGGTCACCTGGAAAGTATCTTATATAGTATTGAACTATGGTGCAACCATTGGTATTACAGGAAGTGCTCAAATGAATTAATTCTGTGTCTTAATTCAGATTTTTGTAACAAAATACAAATTTGAGAAAGTCAATAAAAACAGGGAAAACTCTCAATTGGATGGATTGACACAGTGTCTGCAACAATGGGCTTAAAAAGATCCTGTGCCTGGCACAGAATCAGGGAGTGTTTCATTCTGTTTTATATAGGGTCACTATGAGTTGAACTAAACTCAATGGCACCTAACAATAACAACAACAATAACAATAACAATAACAACAACAACAATAGACTAAATGCCTTAAGAACAATAGAAATTTATTTCTCACTGTAGAAGAGTCTGGAAGAGCAAGGTGAGAGTGTCAGCAAACATGGCCCAGTTTTAGGGAGGGCACTCTTACGGTTACAGACTGCCAAATTTTTGTTTGTGTTCTCATGGGCAGAACGAAGGGACAGAACTACTTCAAGTATCTTTCATATGGGCACTAATCCCTTTCATGAAGACTTGACCCAAATGGCCTAATTACCTCCCAAAGACCTCAACTCTACTACCATCATGTATCTTGGATTAGGATTTTTAACTATGAAGTTTGAGCTGCACAAATATTCAAGTCCATTTCATTAAGTAAATGTGTTTTCTACATCTTGTTTGGAAAGTGTATTACTTTTCTATTTTTATGTGATACATTACCAAATATTTAGAAATTTGAAACAACATATCTTGATTATCTCACAGTGTCCACTGCTTAGGAGTCCAGATATTTTTAGCTCAGATTTGAAAAGGCTGCAATCAAAATTTTGGCCAGGTTTCATTTTCACTTGGAGTTTAGGATCCTCTTCTATACTCTTTGATTTTTGGCTGAATTCAATTCACAGCCATTGTAAGACTGAGATCTTCAGCTCCTAAGTAACACCCACAGTTCCCATCCATGTGCATTCTCTATACAGCCTTCACAGTGTAGCAGCTTGCTTCTTTAAACCATCCAGATAGACTCTACTGAATGCTAGCAAGATACAGCCATAGACATGCGTGCATGTACATATATATTGTGTGTGTGATATACGTATTCATTTAATCATTGGAGGGCAGCCCATTACCTTTGCAGTATTCTATTGATTAGAAACAACTCAGAGGTCCTGCCTCCACTCAAGGGCAGGGAATTATATAGAACATGGGTAGGCTGACCAATCTGGGTCTGTCTGGAACAGCATGTTAATCTTACATATTTCAAATTCATATAATCTCTTATTTAAAGTTTTCACAGTTGTCATATTTAATAAAAATTAATATTGTAACTAAGTATAAAATTTCATTCTTAGATAGTTGTACTTAGAGTATAACTCCAAACAGAATATTCCCCCTAAAATTCTTCTATTCTTTCAAGTGGGCTAAAACCACCAGACTAAATTCAGCTTAGCTTGGTATTATACTCTGAAATCTGAAAAAAAAAAAAAAACATATATCCAGCCTTTTTGCCCCTTCTGCTCTTATTTACATCTTGAATACTATACCTTACACTTGCCCACATTTTTGTCAATGAATAGCCTGTTATTTCCCTTTCTCCATCTTCTAAAAGCACATTTAAACATCTTCCTTTTCCTGTTCTTGTTTCTTCCCTCCTTTTTAACTAGTCCAAGACTTTGCCTGCATAGTATCATCCCACATCATATGCAATGTGATGTTATGGTTAAATGATTATTTTTCTCATTCTATTGCTACTATTGAATATCAGGGGATGTTTGTGATTTACCTGTTAACTGCAGCCTTGCATATATTACTATCTTAAGAAATATTTTCTGTAAATATAAAATATCTTTTTGATATATAACAGTGGTCTCTCACCCAGCATTTATATTGTGAATCATATTTCAAAGGAATTCTTCACAGTTTTCCCCTCTTATATGGATTATATAGTCCAGGGTATGCATCATGCAACCTTTGAATTACTTGTAAGAATTCATCACACCTTATACATATTAGGAGGTGAATGCATTTGGGGAGAACATGAATCACTGGGATCCAGACAGCAGTCTGTGGTAGGCCGCCTCCAAAGTGTTCCTTGATGTTTGCTGTCTTCTGATTTTCACATCATTGTGCTTTTCACTCCCATATTTACAAGGGTTGGTCTGTGTGGCCAATAGAATATGGCATCAATGATGATATGTTGCTTTTCTGATTTGAATATGCAAAACATTAAGGCATCTGTTCTGGGTGTTATTTCTCTCTGCTCCCTGCCCCTTTCTCTCTCTCCACTGCAACTTCCTGAAGGACTCTGAGCCTAAACCATGCAGGTACACTACACCTGGATACCTAACTGCTCTTCAGTAATTATGTGAGACATTAACATTGTTTTTTTGTAATCTGTTGAAGTTTGGGAGTGATTTGCATACAGCAATAGAAAATTAATATAAACTATCACCCCTAAGTTATTTCCACAAATTTCAGTAGTCTTCTCATCTTTGCAGAGAATATGTATATATTCATAGTGTACCAAATATGTGATCTCACAAGCAAATGTAATGCAAGGGTAGGCATAAGATAGTGAGACACGTAGGAATAAAATTGGAAATGTTTAGATTTTACCTAGAATACTGATTTTGTAACAGAATCCACTTTTAGTTTAGTATCTTGCTCATTGATCCTATCAGTACTGGGGAGTTATGTTTACCAGAAACGGGTAGATCTGGCACACATTCTTTCATGGAAGAGCTATGTAGAATAGTTAAATATTCTTACCTTTACAGGTTTGAGGCATGCAGAAGCTATTCTGCTACTTTTCTGTTGTTCTCCTTCATTGTCCTTTTGGAGTTAAAAGCAATAGAGTTACACAGGTATATCCAGATGTATATATTCATATTTGAGGTGTTATGCTTTGAAGTATTGAGGAAAATAATACATTTGATATCTAGAAAAGTGAATATACATCAGCAAGTAATAGAGCAACTTCTTTTTAATAAATTCATATTTCAGACTTCACTCCCATTGATTCGATGGTAGCATCTGGACAAAAATACTGCGTCATGTGAAAAAAAGAAAATGGAAACTTCATCATGTAAAAGATAGAGTTTACATTTATAATTTTAAATTTGTGGCTTAGAGCTCTCCACTAGTAAATTTTTGATACCATTATACAAGATAGCAAAATATGGATTTTAACTGTCCTGCTTTTCAATTCAACTGAACATTAAGTACCTTTTTAATGGTCTTATTTGCTGGGAAGAGCACCATTACAATAATCTGCTTTTTACAGCCCATATCAAATATGAACTAGCATCACTTATTACAAAGTTTGTGCTTTGGGAGACATTTTCACGGCATCTAACAGTTCTACCCCACATTTCTTGGAATTAGTCTTTAATGATATCATTTTCCAAAGTGAGTTGTTGCTCAAACTTACTGATTGTTTTGTGGTTAAAATCTAATCCTGTAGCTATATTTAAAATGTCATAATAATTTGTAAGGGAAGGCCCACTGAAACTACTGTTACATTAGTAATTGTCTGAAAATGCTATAGAAGAGATGTTGGCCATGCAGCTTTTTCTTTTCCTCTCACCACTTACATATATTCAAGGGGTGAATATGAAGGTTCATTTTTCACTGTTGGCAATTCAAGATTTTACCATTGTCTGCTGGAGAACAGAGGACTATTAACTGTAGTTGTCATGTAAAATAAAGTTAGAATCTGAAGCCTCCTTTTAGCTGTCAGCTCTATTAGGAGCTCTTCATGTGTTGAACCCGGCACCTGGTACTGTATAAGCAAGGCATGTGAGAGCCTGGGGAGCGCTTTTTTTCTCTTTATTGTGGTTGTATTAGGTTTGCCTCACATTTTCACTGTGGCTCTGCCTTATTTCATCATTCTGGCTGAAACTCATAGCACAGTAGGTCTAATATAGATTGACGCCTTTGCCCGAAAACTGATTGAAACTTATGTCTCAGAGTTTCTAATGCTCACTGAACCATTTTATTGAAGATAAAGTAAATAAAATAGATTGCCATATGAGAATTGTCTGAAATCAAATGGGATAATTTGGCAGGGTTAAGGCTATGAAGAAGGCTAAGAAGTGAAACAGAATACATTTATGTTCAGTATATCAAGGGATAAATTTTCCTATTAATATTTGACCTAAAATACTCATTTTTGTAAATAGAATTAAATGTTAAATGTATTTCTCAATTGCCAAGTTACTTTAAGTGTAAAACACTGGGTCCTCTGCAAGAGGGCAATATGAACACAAACTTTTAAGAGTAGAATATTTTGATGATTTTTTTCTTTTTCTTTTTGTAACATGTAAGTTCATGGATCGGTAGTCTCAGAGAATGTAATAAACAACACAAATGAATGGATTTGCCACAGTGCACTCTAGAATCTTAAGGCTGGATATAACAGTAAATCTTAGCCCTTATTAAAAGACAATCCCAAATCTCAAGGCTTTTATTCATTAATCATGATTATGTATTTACATGAGAACAACCCATTTTGGAAAATATCTTGTGAAGTTAGGTTCTTTTTTCTTTTTTTGAATAAAACCAGTAGGTTAATTTAAAGAATAATTAATTGTGAAATACATATTTTGCATGGATTTTCATGTGAAATAAGTGTGAAGTAGGGGAAAAGTTACAATGACTTTAGCAATTTAAATCCTATGAAATGATAACAGTAGCATTTGATACCATGACAATATATAGACACATTTTACTTGTGAATTACAAATATCTAAACTGATGCCTGAAGATATTTTGAAAGTCTGGTGTGGAGGAATGAAGATCTCTTATTTGGTTGCCTGAGTCAGATTAGAGTAAATATTTATATAAGAAAGATCTTAATAAAAGATCTTTGTTAGAAAATTTCTGAGCTTGCCAATTGAAGACAGTATTTTTCTGTAACTTGTAAACAGTCTGTCACTCTGTTACTTTCACCTATAATTTCTCTGGTGGTTTTTCCAAATTCAAGATTATTTCAGTTTTTACCCCTCTTACATATGTACAGTTGATTTTGTAAAAATATTACTATACTCATTTGTTTTTCAAGTAAGGATTTATGCTTACTTTCTAGTTTTATCTACTAAATACAGTTGTTCCTATCTCTAAGTACACAAAGTGCATCAGTTCTCACAGCTATTAACTGTTTATCATATAATACTTTCAACTAGTTCTGTCACCAGTTATATGCAAACCATATGCTATATTCTCATATAAACAATGAGCCATCTTAACCTTTGACACTGTTTTTGCCATTTTTAACTTTTTTTGTGTGGGGTGGCAGTACTGGGAGATTGAACCTAGAGCACTTCCACTACTGAGCTGCACTCCCCAGCTGCTTTTTCTGTTTTTTATTCTGAGACAGGGTCTTGCTAAATTATATAGGCTACCTCTGGCCTTGAACTTGCCATTCTCCTGCCTCTGCCTCCAGAGTCACTGGGATTATAGGCATGCACCACCATGCCTGACTTTTGCCCTTTTAAGTCATGTTGCCAATTAAAACCTGCTTTAGTTCTTCACCAATACCTTAACTACTTTTCACCCATAGGATTGAGTCAGTCTCAGGGCTTGGGTTGTCTCCAATAGCGTGTGAGCCAAAGAAGAATAAACGTATTTCATATTCTGCTGAGAGTGAACAGAAGAAAAAGGAGCTTGCTGTCATTTTGCATTTTAACTCATGTAGTAGAGTGGAAGTACAATTATTTATCAAATATTAAATATTTTAATAATTCAGAGGTGTGTCCTTGTATTTATCCTCATTGCTGTATTTTGTACAAATTTCTCTTTCATTGATCAGTATATGTTAAAGTCCATCCCTCCATTCAGAAGCGTGTGTATTCCCTCTGAGATTTTGGCTGGGGTGTGAACTTGCTCTCTGAAAATCACCTGGTAAGTAAAGTTTTCTTGAGATGAGGAGATCAATGTGCTGAGATTCTGATGAGGCTTTGTTCCTTTGACAGTGCACTTTAGACTTTTAGCAATATAGTGAGCTGTGGATCAGAGAACTTGTGACATTAGAGCAGCATTTAGTGAGTCACTCACCCTTGACTTCACCCTCCTCTCTGTTCACTCCTTATTCTTGTTTTCCCTTCATGTTTAATTCTACTCTGAAAAATACTTTTTTGTCTCTTTACACTATTAGTTTGGAGACTGTGTATTCTTTTGGCATTACTCTTTTTTCTTTCAGCATCTTGTTGTTGTTGTTAGGTCAAATTGGGTCCGGTTCATAGTAATGCTGTGTGCAACAAACAAAATACTACCTAACGCTGTGCCATGCCTGGCACTGTATCACTGTTTCTCTGCTATTCATAGGGGTTTTGATGGCTGGTTGGCTAAGGAGTGTACTTTCCAGTCCTTCTCCCAAGCCCATCATACCTGGTATTCCCAAGGGGTCTCCATTCCAATGACTAACCAGGATGGATCCTGCTTAGCTTCTCAGATCTGACAAGATAAGATGCCAGGGTGGTATGTTTATAGACTTCAGCACCTTGGGCACCACATAATAATTTATATGAGAGACTCTTCTAAGTCATCCACCAACATTAACACATTAAATACTTACAACCTGTGAGTTGAATACTTCTGAAATGTTGTTGTTGGATGCCATGTGTTGAGTTGGGTCTGACTCATAGCGACCCTATGTACAGCAGAAAGAAACACTTCCTGACACTGTGCCATGAGCTATTCATAGAGTTTTCGATGGTGGATTGTTTTGGGAGTGGGCTTCTGGGTCCTTCTCCCATTTTTGTAGTGCTAGGGATTGAACACAGGGCCTTAAAGCACATAGTACAGCATTCTACCAACTGAGTTAAACCCCAGCCTGATACTTCTGAAATAAATACCATCATTATCCTCATAATACAGATGAAGGGATGGAGCCCAGAATGGTTAAGTACTCTCCCAGTATCAGCCAAGAATTAAGACTTATACTAAGCAGTCTGGCTCCAAAGCCTTCCAGTGCTCATTTTCCCAGGAGCATTGAGCAGCTACCTCTCTCTTCCTCTTGTGCCCCAGAACACAGTATATATGAAAGTATAAATAGGTGTATGGTGCAACTTAACACTGTCCATTAAATATTTGGAAGCTTATATAGTCTAAATCAGTTAACTTCTGAATTATAGAATATACTGAAAAGTAAGTTATTTTACTTTCAAATGGAAAACCATGGACTAAAATATGAAAATACTAGTAAGAATTCATTAAACCTTCTTAAGGAATTGGTAAAAATGATTTGTAATTAGTTCTTTAATCAACTGACAGGAAGGGCTTCATAATTATTTTAGAATTTTAGTAGGATAACTATGCATTCTGAAACCTTATTTTTATTTCACTCTAAATTTAGTGATTATATATTTATAATAAAGATAAACTGCAACATCATTCTGCATGTATATATATACATGTGTGTATGTATGTATGTATGTATTTATGTATGTATGTATATGCCTGTGCACATGCACATATGTATACAGGATATATATAGCTAGATACCTATATGTCATCCAGGATGTTTTTGAAAGTAAAATGATTCCATTAGTATTTTCCCCACACAAGTGTACTTTGGACCTGTATTGAGTGAGAACGTAAAGTCACTTTTGAAACAGAAACTGCTAGTTGCCAATCCAACATCCTTTTTTTTTTTCTTTCCCTTTTCTAGCAGAGCCTTCTTGTTGTTGAAATATCCCTTATTACTATATGTGGCATATACTTCATGGAAACTGACCCTACTCCCAGGTGCAAGGGATAGATTTTGACAAGCTCAAGTCAATTATGATAATTCTATTCCCTTGCTAGTAGTTGGCTTCCTTATGTTCTATTAAGTTAATAAATACTGAAAATGTTAAATAACTGCACTAAACTTATATAAATAAATAAATTCACTATTGAATTAATTTATTTTACCTGAAGCCCTTCCTATCTCTTAACTGAGATAATACCTTTCTTTTTCATTTAATCATTTTATGATTTCAATATTTTTATCACTTGAAGCTATAAATATTCTAACTAATATACTCATCTTAATCATTGAAGGGTCGGACCCTAACCAGACTTTGACTTTATAGGGATCTGTATTTGCATAATTCAGGGTAGGCTTAGAGAAGAGGATTGAGGAGCTTAATAGGGAAAATGGAGATGGGAGTTTATCTCCCTCCCAGGAGTTGAGACAGGTTATTAATGGAATAGAAAAGTGGTTTCCATGTCTTTTGTCTTTTGAAACTAATTTAAGGAAATTGAAGGATTATAGAATAGCTATTTACACTTTGATTGCTACAGAGATAGTCTTTGAAAATTTCAAGGAATTTCAAGGAGTATCTTTTCTTTTTATTACAGAAAGTTTTATTCTAATTCTTCCAGCATCTATCTCTGGACACATGCATGTACACACATATACATTTTCCCCTTTGGTGATATTTTGAAAGGAAATGGAAAGAATTTTAAGGTACCATTTTTTTTTTACTCATTAGAACATATCTGATTCCCTGGGTCAACTTCTTGTTATTGAACTATAATTTGGGCAATTAGATACATAGATTTATGTTTCCTAATGCCGAAAATGAGGAAGAAACTTACATAACTGTAGGAGGTGGAACTGAATAAACTATAATATGTCTAAACAGTAGAATTACAGTGGTATTTAAGTAAGCAAATTCTGCAGATTTAAAGTACTATTCTAAGAACATAGGCTTTGATTATTCATAGGAAAATTACTATGTACCAAAATATTATCAGTGGTTATTTTGGGTTGATAGTTATACAAGATTTTCCCTTTCTTATTTATTCATTCAATGATTTTTCTGTATGAGTTAAATTTTATTCACTGAACATGTACTTTTTTCCCTGAAATAAGAAAGAAGACCAAAACAGATATTTTTAATTCTCAAATTCTCATCTGGGTTGCAGTTCTCTGACTAGTATATAATTTACTCTGTGATGTATTGATAGAATATGATTTACAAGATTTACATTAGATTTATATGATCTATTAAGTATAACATTTTGAAATTCTATAAAGTAGTCTCCTAATTGTCCATAAAACTTTGAGGGATCCTTTAAAAATACTTGTTCAGAAAGACTTAATTTCTAATATGCGTCTCAAGGGCCGGTCAACATCTCAGAGAATGAGTATTTTTCATGACATCCGGTAATTGGTACTTAAATGAACTATCTGTGGCTTTCTGCTTTATTGTTTGTGAACTTTTCAGAAATAATTAAAATGGTGGTGGTATAACCCGCAACTACACAGTGACATTGAGAAATTGTAATTGTTGATATGATAAAAAGCAGAGGTAAATCTCTGAGCCTGATGATTATCTGAACTGAATCTATAACTTACTCTTAGAGAATTTTAACTGTTAGATTGTGATTATAATCATGATTACTTAACAATATTTATTGATTTCTGTTTTGCATGTTGTTCCATGTCTTGATTTTTTAAAACTAATTCAAATGCTCTTCAAGAATCTTCATGTTATAATAGTGGTTGGTAGGGTATGCATTTGCACATAAGCAAATACGGATCACTCAGAGTAGTGACAATATATACCTTTATAATCACAGTATTTGAAGTGTAAGACCATGTTGGGTTTTAGAAATTTATGTAGATGTTCAAATGTTCACTTAATGCAAATTTATATAGAATCTTTTATGTGACAGGTGCTTCTTAGTTTAAAAATATTAACTCATTTAATCCTCACAAAGCTTTAAGAGGGGGTGCTATCAATTATTCCATTTTTGATGAGGAAACTGAGACATAATTAGTAAATAGTAAAGACAGAGATAATATTTAAACTTAGCCTGGTTCCAGAATCTGTAAATTTAAGCAATGAATAATTGAGGTGAACCAATATATCCCAAAGTAACTCTATAATAAGCCAAACAATTTTACAATTTCCTCCTGTTGAGTAAGGGCGGAATCTATGACTTGTTCCTAGCCAACAGGATAGAGGAAAAGTGATGGGATAGTCATTCCTTGAAATATGTTGTACTATGTGAGATTCCATTTTAGGAGAGTGGAGCAAGAGATTATCCTCCTGGATTTGAAGAAGCATATTGTCACATTTTTAGAATAGGCCTGTGAAATGGCCATGTTGCAAGGAACTACAGTTTCTCAGAGTCTGGGACAGCCCACAGCCTAGAGTCAGAAAGAAAAATGGAGTCCTCAGTCTTACAAATCCAGGGATTAATTCTATCACTAGCCTATGAGCTTAGAACATATGAGTTCAAAAAGGCCACTACCCAGCCTAAACCTTATGACAGCTTGAGAAGATGAGCTCAGCTAAGCTATGCCCTGGCATCTAAGTCATAAAAATTTGGGGATAATAAATGCATGTTGCTTTAAATTGTTGAGTTTGTGGTCATTGTTACATACCAATAGTAAGCAATACAATTTTGGATAATTGAAATAAAACCCTGTATTACTAAGTAATTGTCATAGATAATATGAAACTTGAAAGAATTTTGAACGATAAGATTGAGCTGGGAAGAATCCTGTACATGCATAAGAAAGTATGATTGAAGGCAACAATATTTAGATTTAGGAAGATTTTAAGACATATTTCAGAAATAGGAAATATTTATTAAATAATTCTTTGAAGTTTTGAAGGAAATTTTACCTAATAAAGTAAATCTAAAAGTCTCTGAGGGATGTTAGTACAAAGCTGTTTGACCAAAGCACTGGAGCAGCGAATGACTTACACAGAAATATCCTTCCTTCATGCCCTCTAGATACCATTTTCCTGATCTCTTTTCCTTGCAGCACATTTTTTACCCTTGTTTCATAGTTACTGTTTGTTAGAAACTGATTTTTATTCTTTATGTTTCCTTAGTTTGGTCACCCTTTCATATTAATTATGTGCCCTGGAAATCTTAAGCTAGTTTCTCTCTCTCTCTCTCTCCCTCTCCCTCTCTCTTTCTCTCTCTCTTTCTCTGTGTCCTCTTTTTGATAATATAGCTCTCCTCTGAAGTTTTTGGAAAAATTAATTTTTCTGTTTAGCTGTTGATCAGTTCAAAATTATGTACAACTTGCAAATAAGCTAATTTTAATTAATGTACAGCATATAAGAGTAGAATTTTAGCACTGATAACTTCAGTAATGATGAAAACATGATGTTTTATTCTATTATTATTTCATTTTATATCTGTAGATTTTATCATATATGTATTGAATATATTTATAAAACGTTTTAATAATTTTTCAGTGTAATGATTAAAATAAATATGGTGAATACTTAACACAAGGACTTTAAATGCAATTGTAATTAGATAATATATAGTACATTATAGTTTATATAATGACAAATCTAGTTTAAGAATTTTAAATTTCTCACTATAGTATTGTTTGTTTATGATATTATAACAGAGATGCCTTAGTATTTATGGCATACAAAGTAGCCCATAACAAACATAATAACAAACACTGAAGTTTCTAAGGCCCTGAAATTAATATAGGTTTTTAATTTTTTATATCTTAAACTCTTTGGTGTTTGATCACTTGGAAAATGGTAAGTGAGGGGAGACTCAATTGCAAAACTGCAGAATAAATGTATGAATTTTCTTAAAAGTATCCTACATTTTTATATTGTTAAAATAGAATTTGTAATTGAAAATTTTTATAAATCAATCTTCAAATGACCTCTGTTCTTCCTCCATAAACCATGCTCTTTTAGCTATACTTTATCTTTACTGATAATAGTTAATATTTTCCATCTGTTCTTTGCCTATCCAAGAGTGATTTTAAATGTTTCCATAACAACTTTAAAAGCAAAATATAGAAGAATAGAAATCAATTCTATACACTGAAAAAAACACATACAGACAATTAGTAAACTAGCTAACTCATATATATTTTTGTTTAAATATTTTTGTGTAATTTTAACTATGTCTACTTATGCTGGATATTTTAAATGCTTATTTATGTCATTAGTATGAGAATGAACAAATACAATATACTTGACCTCGTTTGACTTTTTTGATGTTCAGTCATTTAAAAGGTTTGTAAGACGTTTAATTACCAAATGGTATGATCATTATTCATCTCATCATTTGATATATAACGTCAACTGAGTTGCCTCCCTGGAGTGCACTGTGTTTCACAGATCAATAGATTTACCAAGAGCTTGAAGCAGAGCTTTAAACATTCATTGAAAAGAAAAAATGTGTCCTTCTTGTAAATGGCTTATGTAGTCATTTCATCAGCTTCTTAATTATTTTATTTACTTCTGTAAATAAATCTCCTTATAACAATGGTTTTTGAGTGTTATATCTCTGTTGAGTAAATTAAATTATAGTGTTAATCAGATTTCTTTTGCTTAACTGCACTGGAAACTCAATAACTGAAATATCAAGGTTGATTTTTTGAATAAATTCTTTTGAAATCCATCTTGAGTTACTTTGAATAAAATGTGGCTCTCAATGTTCCATATAGCCCCCATAAAGTAATTCTTACAAAATATCATGCTATATCCAGCCATTAGCCATTTCTGAAGAAATTGTAATAGTAAGAGATTTGAAAGTAGCAATGGAATTATTCCCTCTTTCTCACTAGTCCCTTGGACGTTCACCAGTCCTGACCAAATCTCACTGGAATTCAGTTAATAGAAAGAATTTTTAAACCTTAAAATGTTTTAAGTACTTAGTCTGTACCAAAACTTCTAGTCAATTTACATATACTAACATTTAATATCTTACTAATATTATGATTTGTAGATACTGCATTTACCTTTTCATGGTTGAATTACATCTTGACCAAGGTCACATAGCTAAGAAATAGAACCAGCCTTAAGGCCTGCTAAGTATATTTAACCACTTATAAATTCTGTTCCTTGGGCATAAGGAAAAAGTGTTAAGAAAACAACTGAAGGGTTTTATACTATATTGAGACTAATGTTTATCTTCATAAAAATTTATCTAAACCATTACTTTTAACTCTACCCCCAATTTGTGGTTATTTGAAGACTGGACTTTACATACTGAAGTAATAGTATGTTCAGGGTTCTATTATATTCTCCAAAGAGTTTCAAGTCTGGCATTTTAGTCTAATTAACTGATGGAAGACATAAAACTCTTAGATCAGCAATAAAGTATTTTATTAGTTATAGCATAACAAACAACATGCTCATCATTATGTTTGCCTAGTGTCTTCCCCCCAACCCCAAGTGCTTCAGGGGGTATGCAATAAGGACCAAATGGATGCTGTGCACATAGTGGTTACATGGTATAGCAGTGAAACGCCAAATGAGAAAAATCTGACGCTTTCATATAAAGCAATGAGCAAACCTGTTCTTTGTTCCAGAGATATAATACCTCATCCCTTGAACTGCACACTGTAAATACAATCCTAAGAAATAGACCAGGTAAAGGTTAGCTAGTCTGTCTTCTTGATGCATGTGTCAAGAAGTTATAGGAGGATGAGAGCTCATTGGATAATGCCATTTCCACTTCTGAACCCTAGTCTGTGTTAGTTTCTTATTACCATAAGCATAGTGGTTTACAATAAAACATTTTTTTTGTTTTATATTTCCAGAAGTCAGAAGTATAAAATGGATTTTTCTGGAGGTCAAAGTGTCAGCAGGGAAAGCTTTTTTCTGGAGCTTGTATAGAAGAGTGTGTTGTCCAGCTTTTTCCAGTTTCTGCAGTCCGCCCACAGTCATTGTTTTGTGGGCACCCTTCATTCTCAATGCCAGCAGTGATTGTTGAGTTTTTCCTCACATAATGTCACTCTGACATTGCCAGTTTCATTAAAGGACCTTTATGATTATCATGATCCCATTGGAATATCCAGGATAGTTTCCCTATGTTAATGTCAGCTGATTAGTAACCTTAATTCCATTTGTACCTTTAGTTCTCCTTTGCAATGTAACATAGCATCTTCACAGTTAAGACATGCACTTTTTCGGGGAGGACATTATTGTTTACCTCAGATGCTATCTTGGTTTTTGATGAATTCTTATGAGTTGCATGCGTTGTCTGTCACTCTGTTTAGTCCAACTGACAGAGTTTGAGATCAAACCATTCAATTTATGTTAATAAAACATTTCATTAAGGGTACTGTTAATAAGTTTCTAAGCAGCAGGATTTGGGAAACCTGGATGAATCCACCTCATTTATACCCTTCAGGGTCCTGCACTCAACCAAGTTTGAATGAGTACCAGGAGAAACTAATAGGTCTCGTTTTAGCCCACCAAGATATCATTTAAGAACAATTAATTATCCAGTATAAGGCACACAGGGTAGTTAACACTGATGTCATTACCAATACTTGCAGGTTCCCATAAGGGGACCAAAAATTAACCTCCAGTAGATATATTTTGTGGCACTTTTACCCTCACATATAAACATTTAACACAAAGGAGCATGTCAGTTCTCTTTGAGATTTGTTGTTGAACTTTGTTGCATCACTTTAGTATAAGTTGCATTACTTTGGCAATCATTTAATAGTTGTAGCTTTGATTACCATACATTCTATAACTCAAGGATGACTGGGCACCAAAAACATTTGAGTTTATATCAGGCAGATTTAAACAAGGTTGGATTAGTCCATGTATATAAATATACATACACATTGGCAGTTGTGTTGTTGTTAGGTGCCATTAAGTCGAGTCTGACTCAAAGCGACTCTCATAGGGTTTTCAATGGCTGACTGTTTCGGGATTGCCTTGGGAGTAGATTGCCACTGGAGTAGATTGCCACATCCTTCTCCCATTTTGCAGTGCTGGGAATCGAACTCAGGACCTCAGAGACTGCAGAGCAGTGCTCTACCAACTGAGCTAAATCCCAGCCCACATTGGCAGTGGAGATGGCCAAATGTATAGAATTTGCCAAAGATGGCATCAGGCACAACAAAATAATTCTATCCTGATCACATTACGTTTCCTGCTCTCATAGCATGTGCAGGAGGATGATAAACTAGGTAATAGGTCATAGTGCTGTTTGCAATAGTTACTTTACTCCAGTGGGCAACATGGTTATTTTGCTGGGCTATAACACTGGATCTATGGAGAAGGAGCGTTAGTTACTTCTCACCTCCCAGGGTCCTAAGGTGTTCTCATTTAGTACCAGGGCTGTTGCTCTCATTCCACAGCCCCAAATTTTGTGTAACACATTTTGATAGCTGTAATTTCATATTTTTCAAGCATACCCTACTTTTTCCCAGACATTTCATCTGGAAGAACAAGATGTGAGTGGAAGAAGAGCTATCTTATAAAATAGAAACCCATTATATCCTTATGTTTGCCCTCATGGGCCAATGTAGAAGGCTCAGTGAATGGTACACTCAACCAAATGATTATTATACTCATGACATTGTTGTTGTTGTTGTTATTAGGTGCCATCGAGTCAGTGTCCGACTCATAGTGACCCTACATATAACAGGCAAAACATTATTGTCAGTGCTTATCTGCTATTCATAGGGTTTTCAATGGCAGATTGCTTTTTGGGAGTGGGGTGCCAGGTCCATCTCCCAAGCTTACAGCTTGGTGTAACAACTTGGTGTTCCCTGGCAGTCTCCCATCCAAGTACTAACCAGGCCCAACTCTGCTTAGCTTCCGAGATCTGACGGGATTGGATGCCACAGGGATATGGCTTCAGGCACTCATGACATAGGATTGTATTAATCCAAGTAGCCTGTGCAGGGGAATTGAACTATAATTAAGATGGAATTCTCTAGGTCACTGAACAAATGACTTCCTACCTAAAAGGCAGCCCAAACACATTGACTTGAGAATAGTATTAGGGTAAAGTAAAATGCATTATATCTAAGAAATGGCCAGAGTAGAATTGCATTTTTTTCAAAATAGAATTGTGTAAATTTCACCTTTGTGCAAATGATCAAGAAAAGATAAAGGCAACTCTTTTTTACAGACCTTATCAAGGACAAAATTGTCACACTTAGGTGCATGGATCCAAAATAGCCGAAGGAGATAGGATCAGAAATCTTTCAGAATAATATTTTGAGGAAGCTACATCAGTCCTCTGTAGTCCAGGTGCCTATGGAAAATAGAAGCATAGGCTGTCAAATATATTGGTTTTTCAATCTATTGTTGGGTGGCCTTTGCAATAAAATAGAGTATTGTCAGAATGGGTAGTCCATATAGTCCATACAGATAAAATTTGATATAGTTAAGTTTCGAGGTTCATAATAGTGTGACCAGAGTTGGCTAATTAGACTGGAATAGTGCCACTATAACCTGAAAAACTTCCACAGTAGTGAAGCACCAATAGAAGGTGGTTTGGGACAAGGACAAAAGTCCAATAGAGTCCATTTTCCAGGGGCAGGTGGAGTCAATGTTGTTAGGAAACAATTCTTCATGGTTCTCGCATTTCTCACATCTTATGAGCAGTTGAGCTTCTTGCTTTCTCGCTTTCTCACTTTCTCATGTCATAATATCTATATTTTTCATATGGTGGGTACTGAATATGGGGCCTCACACATACTGTGCATGTGCTCTACCACTAGACAGCATCTCCAGCCCCCCACCCCTATTTTTTATGTTGAGATAAGGTCTGTCTAAGTTACAGGCTGCTTCTGGCCTCAAACTTGGAATCCTCCTGTCTCCACCTCCTGAGTTGCAGGGGTTACAGACATGCGTTACAACACCCAGCCTCAAGTCATAATATCTTTCAAAGAGTGTATAGCAATGGTTTTGGAACAGTGAGTGTAGATTTTCTTTGGAATAGAAAGCAGGCTGGTTTAGTATATATTGTAATAAAGACAGTGTATCCATCTGTGATAAATATCAGACAGGTTATCTCCCACTATAAAATATGGTTGTCCTCTCCAATAGCATAATCCCCTTTATGTACAATTTTCACTTGGTACTCTTTTCCATCACCCTGTAGAAACTGAAGCTCAGGAATTTGGCTAACTTGTTAGCTGTCATGATTCTCAGTTCTTGCAAACACCACACGAAATGTGACCTCTTTTTCCATATGTTCTTATTTTGAATATAGGATATACCCCAAGGTCATGTTTGAATGTTTTGTCTCCAGCTGGTGGTTCTGTTTTAGGAGGCTGTGCAACTTTGGGAGGTAGGCCCTAGTTGGCAGAAGTAAGTTAATGGGGGTGGACCTTTGAAGGTGATACCCAGACCTCATATCTAGCTAGACTCTCCACTTCCTTGTCTGCCATGATGTGAAGCGCCTCCACTGATGAGTTCCTTGACCATGCATTCCCTACCACTGTGGTCTGGCCCTCTAAAATCATAAGCCAAAATAATAATCAGTTTCTTAAATTGTTTCTGTCAAGTGTTTCCGTCACAGTGATACAAAAGTAATTTATACACCACTACACCATTACACCAGCTTTTGACAAGAGTTATAAGTTTGGAATGTAGTGGTAGCTTCTTCCTTAGATACTTAGAGTCCTTTATTGTGTGTCCAGTTTAGGATGATCCACTGGTAACAGAGGCAAGTAGCAATAGTTATAATCTGGCTGGGGCAGGTTTAATTAGCATCTTGACTCTAATTGATTTAATCTGAGAACAGGATTTTAATATGGGCATCTACAGGAATAAGACAGACTATCTGATAACCATAGTTCTCAACCCTAAAGTGGGATTGTTATCATTGTTTTTAGATGCCCTGGAATCAGGTCTAACTCAGCAGTCCTATGTACAACAGAAAAAACCACTACCCATCACTGTGCCATACACATGATCTTTTTATGTTTGAGCCTATTGTTGTACACGCTGTGTTTCTTCTCATTTTGACTTGTACCACATTAGCAACTAAAGGTCCCAGGGGTTCTACTCCATTCCCATCATTAAAGTCAACTTGACTTCGGGGAGACAAAATCTTCCCCATTCCCCTGGTGGGAGAGGTGCTCTTTTTCCGGCAATATATCTGATAGTGCTTCTCTGCTATTCATAGGGTTTCCCATGGCTAATTGTTTCAGGAGTGGCCTACTGAGTCCTTTCCCTGGTCTGTCTTATTCTGGAAGCTCAATTGAAACCTATCCACCATGGGTCGCCCTGCTGGTATCTGAGATACTGGTGGTATAGCTTTCAGCATGACAGCAACACATTAGCCCCCACAGCATGACAAGCTGACAGACATTTGGGGAAAAGGGTGGAGGTGTCTTTAATCTGTTGATCTGTGGTTTTTAAAGGGGCAAACCAAACAGCTGAGTTAATAGTGCAAGATTTAATGAAAATATGTGAAACTTATCAAGGTGAGTTTTGCCTAGGGCTATATGGACTACCTTGAATATTTGGCTGCTGAACCAAATGACTGAACAGCAACAGTCTTAGAAACATCATCAGGTGTTAATTTAACCAAAGTATTCAGTGAAGCAAGTTCAGGCATGTCAGGCAACATCTATGAATTGAAGGACCTATTGAGATAGCAGCTTTATTTTGGGAGGTAGAGTTAGGAGAAATTTTTCCCCAGATTGAATAGCTGCCAATTGCTTGTGTAAAACCAAGACATCACTAGGAACAGTCTAGTTCTCTCTTGAGTATAACATTTTCATTTGACTAGAGAGTACTGTCACTCTGGAGTTTAGTTCAGTTGGTAAGAGTGCTTACTCTGTGCTTTCTGAGGCCCTGCATTCAATCCTCAGCACTGCAAAAATGGGAGAAGGACCTGGTATCCCACTCCCGAAACAATCCCGAAAGCAATCCTCCATTGGAAGAAACCCTATGATGGCACACATAGAACTTCCACTTTCTAAAGAGCAAGCACTACAATGATTCAGAAACTTGGCTGTAGCATTTGGTTGCTTCATTTCAAAAAACAGCGCATTGTTTCACTTCTGTTTCCTCATATGTAATAAGGTTATCTTGAGGCTTAGGTGAGATAATACATATATGATCATTAGAACAGTGTCTGGCTTGTAGCTAAGTACTCAATAATGCTGGCTCCCATTTTTATCCTCCCTTAATGGATCTGGTGCTTAGCCCAGTTGGCAGAGTGCTGCTCTGCACTCCCTGAGGCCCTGAGTTCAATCCCCAGCATGGGAAAAATGGGAGAAGGACATGGCAATCCACTCCTGAAGCAATTTTGAAACAATCAGCCATTGAAAACTTTATGAATAGCAGAGAAGCACTGACATAGTGCCGGGCATGGCACA